>QZGG01001157.1:0-77693 GCA_006409495.1 Sedum album
TGTCTGAGTTCAAGGCAGAAAGAATTGACCCTGTGTGATAGAGTTTTGAGTCGTACACAGTGCAAGGTATTGTATAAGTTGAAGCAAGCGTCCAAAGCATGGTATGAATCAGAAATCAACCATAGCTATGTTCGAGGGGGAGTGGATAATAACCTACTGGTGACACAGAAGGCTGGCAGAAGATACATGAAGGATAATAGTTCTTGCTTAGTGGCTTACTCAGATGAAGATTCGTTTGATAGTAACCTCGTGACACAGAAGGCTGACATAAGGTACGTAAAGGATACTAGCGCTTGCACAGTGACATACTTAGATGAGGCTTTGGATGGAAACTCAGACGATACGAAGAGCAACCCTAAAGGATGTTTATTGATGGGAAATGATCAGGAATCCTGGTTCAACAAAGAACAGAACTGCGTTGCTCAGTCTACTACTGAAAAAGAATATATTGCAGTAGGGAGTTGGTGTCAACAGTTGAGTTGGAAGAAACAGATGCAAGAAAAGTATGATCTGAGCCAGGGGGATAGTAAGAACACAATAGTCATGTCAAAGAATCATGTGCAACACTCCAGAATTCAGATCAGAGGACACACACTGTTTGATGCACTCAAACTTGATCCAGGCTGTGTGTCATTGACACTTGATAAGTGTCAGGAACTCTTGATCACGAGGTGCCTCAATATAAAGTTTAAGTGATCAAGAGCTATCGGAGGCAACAGGTGTAGATTATTCATATGATAAAAAAGAAACAAGCAATGTAGACATATGCAGCTGCGATGGAAGAAGCCGAGTTACTAAGTCAGTGATTGACAAAGAAGCATTCGTCAGTGACAGAGATTGTGTGACATAAATCAATGGAGTTTGTAAGGACCAGCACAGAAGAGGTCTTGTTGAAAGTAACAGAAGAGGTGAGTTAGGAGAGCCCAGAATTGAGAAAGCTTATGATGAACAATTTATAGACGTTGCAGATTGAGTGATTCACGAGATTGAGGATGACTATCTAAGGATAGCCTAAAGAGCATCAGATGCAGGAGGAGTAAGAATGGCGAAAAGAAAGACAAATACAAAGTAGTAGATGTGTTGATGTGTCTGACTTAGGCGGAGCTGAGAATGTATAGAAGCAGAAATGTTAGGGAGAAGACGATAGACACACAGGCTCACAAAATGTGTGACAGATACAGAAACAGCTGACAGTCATATATCAAGTGGAAACTCAGAGTTTGACAGAAAAGAAGATAGTCAAATCCCTGCTCCAGATGCTGACTCGCAAGATACTCATTCCATGAGCTGAAGAAAAGGCTGGTATCTACCTACTCTATTTGTTTATTACATTTATCCTCATGCACATGTTTTGTAAGAATCTTTGCTTATTTTGTTGGCAAAAAGGGGGAGAATGTTTGGAAGACATGTATTAGAAATGATGTAGTAGTACTAGATAAACTCTGTAACATAGCTAGTAGCAGATAGCTAGAAGAGAGGTAATTAGTTTTGCCAAAAAATCGCCAAGGGGGAGATTGTGAGCACCATGGAGACATGTGATCATCGATGTCGATTTTTAGAAAACCGAACACAACAAGAGTGTCTGAGGCTGCATCAGAAGGCTGCGTCAAGAGAAAGCGTTACAGAGTTTATCAGATATCTGGGTCAGCAAAGAATCCGAGATACATTAAAAGCCACCTTGATTTTCGGGATTTCCACATATAAATGAGAGTTGACTAGATGAAGAAACGCATGCAATTAAGAAACATCATTAGGAGGATATGATGGTTCAAACGGTAACATAAATTCAATGCAATATCTTCTATTTATGGAAATGAATTTATGGCACCTGATTCAGGAATATAAGAAGACAGGGTTATTCACACAAAAGCTCGCCTCCATTGAGCAAAGAGAAAAGACATATCAAAGACAAGGGACAAAGTGTGATTGACGGGAGGTCAATCTGATTCACGACAGGAGAGGTCGTTCTGATACAGGAGACGGGAGGTCGTCCTGAGAGTGGTGACAGGAGTTCATCCAGACTACAACAGCGGGAGGCTGTTACATAGTCAATCAGACGGGAGGTCTGTTACGATTGGAACGCTTCAGACTACAGCAGCGGGAGGCTGTTACAGAGTCAATCAGACGGGAGGTCTGTTACGATCTTACGGGAGTTAGATCTGTCCAAGGGGAGCTTGGGCTGTAGTGTAGATTGTTTGATATAGTGACGAAGGGAGTTCGATCATATTTCTTGTAACACATTTTACACTAGTGAAGTTGTTCCACGGGATTGAGAGAATCCCCCCTGACTAAGCCTTCGGGAGCCGAACAGGGTTAACAAATTTCTGAGTCTTGTTAATTCTGTTATTCATCTATCTGTGTCTACTTTTCGCAACACAGATTTCTAACGCGTCTGAGAACCAAGCGTGTGGTTTCACAGTGAATATTTTCTAAGTTTAAAATATTTTTTAAGGTTTTGGATGATGAAAAATGTGCCCAAAATTAATTAGAGTTATTTGGATCAATCAAATGAAATGCATTCATAAATATCAATTTTTAATTATAACTTTCTTCATAATAGAAAATTATGTTTGGGGTTACTTGTGGAGATTTGAGCGAGTCTTAGATATTTCTAATCTTAATGAAAATATTTACTTTACACAACACTGTGTAATACTCTATTCCGTGTAGGTTACCATTCGAATTAATGTCCTTAATTAGAAGCGTTGTCCCATCTGGTTCGTTAATATAACGCTCAATCTTTAAATGTCCTTAATTTCCTAGATTAGTGTTAGCATGTGATACATGCCATAGTTGGGCTTTAGGTCATGAATAAAATAGTTTTTGATTCCGTTGTATTGTCATTTCATTTGAATTAGAGATAAGGACAATTTCAGTTAGCGTATATTACTGTTTGGTGGGAGTAAATTTTTTTTATAATGGAACTTGTGATACACTTTACATTTTGATTGATTATGTATGTATTTGAAAGTGCGTACATCTATCACATGTAGTGCAAATATTTCAGAAATATTGGATTGAATTTAGAGTAAGGAATATTAAGGATATATGCTCACTAACGGATGAAAGTAAGTCGAGATCTCTTATGAAAATGCCCTACATGTTTTGTATAAATCTTAATTTGTCTATGTCAGCACTGGACTAGCAAATTATTAGGCATCAATTAAGGAATATGATTGAACGTCATTGTCACGTTAGGACTTCCGATTATGTTGATTACTTCAGTTATTAGGTAATTTGACCTAACTGTTTTCAGTTTATAACTTAGAATAATCAGTGTGAAAGATCATTGGATTAAGATTCTTTGTTGTGAACATAAAGTACAAAGTGAAAGAATAATGTAGAGCATTTGTTGTTAAACTCCATTGTGGCGCCACTTAGGTTAAGTGAACCGTTGAAAAGTAATGAAAATTAGTCAAGTGAACCGAAGGTCAACTCAAGTCAACTTTGACTCGGTCAACACGGTCAAAACCAGATTTTTCAAAACTATATACAAAGCTCACATTCAAAAATCAATATCTTTGGATCATCAAACACCACAAAATAAAGACCAAAGATCAAGAAGAGAAGGAGAATCTTGGATTGAAGATTGAAGATCAACAACACCTAGACTACATTCCTAAACTCTTCTTTTATTTGTTTTAATGTTCATTGTTTACATAATGATTGTTACTTGTATGTTTGTCACCATGTGTGAGTAGTTGACTTCTGATTGGGGATCAAATGGATCGCCTAGGTTAGGATAGAGTTTCGAACATTCTTTCCATGCATTTTAATGAAGTTTGGTTGATTCTTAATTGTTATAGTTACATGTTCACTATAATGCATGCTAAGTGTTTGACGAAATGCCTAAGTGTGTCAAAATGAATGAACTTCTAGGATTTGATTACAATGATTCTTAGGATGTTTAATAACTATTTCATTGTTGTTTTGAGAGTTTATTGTGCGCGAGAGCGACAATTGCTCTTGACGATAGGTTAGGTTTGTGTTGAGTTGTAAGTGTCATCCAATAGACCGAAAGGTTGAGATTGAGATGCTTGAATTCCACAAGGTTCAATAGACCGAGAGGTTGAGAACCAATACCTTTTAGCGCGTCAATCATATTTCAAGGAAGGAACGAGAGTTGAACTTGGAATCTGATGCGCAACCTTAAGAAAATTAACAAAATGTAATTTGTGCATGTGAAATTTATTTGTTTGATACTCTTAAAACCTAGGATTGGTATCCCCACGAATACACCCTAAAACTAAACTTCAACTCTCAACAGTGTGTTGAGGGACATTCGACTAGGCTGAAAGCAACAATCCGGTGTACTCAGAACACAATTCAAGTATGTCGTTTCAAGTTTATTATTCACTAAAGTACTTTTATGCTTAATCATTCGTATGACTATTACGATCCTGCTTAACGGCCTATTTATATTTCAGCTGCACAACTTTAATAACTTAATTCTAATAGTGAAAGCTTCGTGAAAGTCAAAGTGAATGTACA
The DNA here is from genome assembly GCA_006409495.1 of Sedum album. Classification (NCBI taxonomy): domain Eukaryota; kingdom Viridiplantae; phylum Streptophyta; class Magnoliopsida; order Saxifragales; family Crassulaceae; genus Sedum; species Sedum album. The sequence continues at coordinate 4,492 of QZGG01001157.1, forward strand.
TATCAGGTTTGAATTAACTAATCACTTTCAAGGGCTTATGACATGCAATATTTATCAAGGTTCTCCTTTATACAAAAGAGAGCCTAATGTACATTCAAATGAGATTAAATAAACATTTTAAATAGGGCTTTGTTATAAATTTAGATAATGCATATTGCGAGTACTATTATGACATCATTTTGACGTTTTTTAAATATGATTGCATATTGTTTGAATTGGTTTTGGCTCGCTGTAAATAATTGTTGTTACATCCGACAATCCAAACCAAACCCCATATGATTTAATATATTCATTTCTGTAGTTAAAAAATGTAAGCTTAATCATTCATTTAAATCAAAATCAATGATTAACAAATCATATATCTGTCTCATTAAAGTTTAACGTCTGTCTTTATCGTAACACATAAACATACTACGTATAATTATTTTTAAAATAACATGTAAACTGAAATTAAGCATAATTAAATAAGATTGGGTAAGAAATTATAGGATTAAATATGTATAAGTGAGTAAAGAAGCATACACATGTAAAGGAAAAAGATCAAGGAGGATAAATATATTTTATGACACCGTTAGATACGATCTCAACAGCTGAGATTAGTAATATATAATTCTTAATGGCTAAAGTCTTTTGAAAATCCAACCGCTGAAGCTAATTAAAACCAACTTAATATCACCGTCAATTTAATCCAATTAACGATTGATATTATATCATACGGTCTTGCAAGTATTTGTTATCTCCCTAGATCCTATCCCAACAGATAAATAAGTATAAACATGTATGAGCAAATAAGTTAAACCAATTTCATAAAATAGGCTTAACAGATTTATATAGCTTGACAACTCTAAAATTTGGTGTGACTTCCGTCATTATACAAATTTTCCAACAACAAAAAACGGTTCTTAAATAATCTAAAGTGGGAACTGTTAGAACCGTGATCTTGTTCTCTAGTGGTGGTTGTTTCATTTAATTAAGTTCATAGACTCGTTTTCAGGATCGTCAATCGAAGCTCTGTTATATGCATACATGTCTCAAACGTGTCGGGTTCGATCCGTTCTAGTTGACAAGAAACTTCAATTATAAGTATAAAAATCGAGTCTTGAAATGTTACATTCTTGTTCATAAAAATAGCATAATTGAAAAAGCAAGTTGATACAGCTTGCCAAAGACTAGGAGTTGGCAGGTGGATACCATTTACAGTGCAGATAATTAAAGTTGTGTAGTTGGAATGATTATTTAATATTGTAGTTGCCAGTTCGTAAGTTCGGATCTCAATTGAAGTCTGTCATTCATTTTCACTTAGATATAGTAAGAGTGTTATTATAGAGTTGGAGTAAAGAGATTTGTTCTTAATAAGCCCCCAAATAGGCCTCCAAGTATGATAATATGTCAGTCTTAAAATTTACATAATTAATTAATATTGTTTTAGTGAAAAAGGTTGAAGTGACAGTCCGTTATTTACATAATTAAGTAATACTCCCTCTGTCCCGCTTTGTTTGTCCACTTTTCATTTTGGGTGTCCCCTTATGTTTGTCCACTTTACTTTATTCTCAACCACATATTCTACTTTTTACTCATTTACTTATTAATTATTTATTCTCAACCACACATTTTATACCTTCTTTCTATCTTAATTACCGTGCATTTTATGCTTTTGGACAAACAAAGCGGGACGGAGGGAGTATAATTAAGCATGATAATATGTCAGTCCGTTATTTTGATTAAAAATAATTTTACGCGTGGCTTTTCTTTAATTGGATTCTATAAAAATAATTGAAACATGCATATCATTGTCATAAAATAAATTCAAATAATACGTAATTAAATAGAACATTCAATGCACCACCTAATCATCAACCATTTACGTTTTGTTGGAGCTCGATTTTCCAAACGATTTTGTATTTGTCTGTTTTCTTTACCTGTCTCGAAAATGACTTTAGAAAATCGTAGAATAAAAGTCAATTCATCATCAAGTCAGTCCTCATTCACGTTTTGCTCGTTCTCAAATTGCCTGATGGTTTGTACCGACAATAATTTAGCCGTTGTCTATTTCTTCACCTTCATATATGTTAAATAAAAATTTCAATTCTGAATGATCTTATAATTAGTAAATAATTTGCATATGATTTTTAACATTGAATTATCACTTAATATCTGATAGTGTTAAAATCATTATATAGAGGCTTGTATGACAAAATTTGAATAGTCGATTTTGAGTAATCAGAGGAGACATCCTACTTATAAATAGAGTGTAATTTAGACATCATATCACACTCAAAAAAAACAAGCTAGAAACAAGTAAAAGCCAAAATCCACCATGGGCAGCTTGTCACCTTCTTATGTTTCATCCAAGTCATTCAACCCTATGGATCTGACAGAGTTATCAGATGAGTCAAAACTTGTTATGGATTTCATAGCTAAATACTATGAATCACTTGAGACCCTACCCGTCCAGCCACTCCTCCAGCCAGAGCCGGGTTTCTTAACCAAGAAACTTCCCCAAAAGGCACCATTTCATGGTGAATCCATGAAAGAGATATTGAGTGATATAAATGACAATATAGTCCCTGGCCTCATTCATTGGCAAAGCCCTAATTTCCATGCATACTTTCCAGCAAATTGTAGCAATGCAGGGCTGTTGGGAGAGTTGCTATGCTCAGGACTTGGTGTCGTTGGGTTTACATGGAGCTCCTCACCTGCCGCAACTGAGTTGGAGAATGTTGTTGTTGACTGGATGGCTAACATGCTAAAGCTCCCTTCTTCATTCCGTTTCTCCAGTGGAGGTGGAGGGGTTCTACAATCAAACACTTGTGAAGCTGTCTTGTGCACTTTGGCAGCTGCCAGGGACAAGAAGTTGGAAAGTGTTGGATATGATAAGATAAACAAACTTGTTGTCTACTGCTCTGACCAGACACATTTCACTATTAACAAGGGGGCTAAGTTGGTAGGAATCCGACCAGTGAATGTTAGATCCATCGTTACGAGTAGACAGAATGAGTATGGACTATGCCCGAATGACCTACGAGCTGCGATCAAAAGTGATTTGGAAGTAGGATTGATTCCATTTTATGTATGTGGAACAATCGGAACAACAGCGTTGGGAGCTGTGGATCCAATCAAGGGACTGGGAAAGGTGACAAGAGAGTTTGATTTGTGGTTCCATGTTGATGGAGCTTATGGTGGTAGTGCATGCATATGTCCTGAGTTTCAACATTACTTAGATGGTGTGGAACTTGTTGACTCAATCAGCATGAATGCACACAAATGGCTTTTATCAAATTTGGATTGTTGCTTCCTGTGGCTACAATCTCCAAAATACCTGATCAAGACCCTGTCTGCAGAGTCTTCTTATCTTGAAGGTGGTGGTGAGGTGGTGGATTACAAGGACTGGCAGATGTCATTGAGTCGTAGATTTAGAGCTATCAAGATGTGGATGGTGTTCAGGAGATATGGTGTGAGCAATCTCATGGAGCATATACGTAGTGATGTGAGCATGGCGGCCAGGTTCGAGGATATGGTGGCCGCAGATGATCGGTTTGAAATCGTTTTTCCAAGAAAGTTTGCACTTGTTTGCTTCAAGATAAGTTGCAAGAAGAACATGCATGGAGAAGTTTTGGATGAAGCTGATGAACAGACCCTGAGTCGTGAGTCAAAGTTGACTAGGGAGCTGATAGAGAGGATTAACTCGAGTGGGAAGGCTTACTTGAGCAAAGGCCAAACTGGTCGTATATTCTTCATCAGATGTAGTATTGGTTCGAGTTTGACTGAAGAGAGGCACGTTGATAATCTATGGGAACTCATTCAAGAAATGGTTCAAAGCCTCACTATATGAACGCAGAAAGCACATGCATCAGAATTTCCAAATAGTAAGTGTGTTTACCATTCGTCCGTGTACCCATATTAGGGTTTTGTTGAATTTGAGTGTCTGTCTCCCTGTATGAAACTTTATTATATTATTGTGGTCAATAAATCATGGACAATGGTATGTGCATTATTGAATAAGATCAATGTAAGTCAAATTGTTGTGACTTTTCAGATCTTTAGAACATAGTGATTTTCACATGTAACATATAATTAAAACTAGATGCGTACCTTGTAGTGCCATATTTCACGTTAGTGTAGAAGACTTGGTTTCTCCCTCCTAACCTTTTACTTCTTGATGCAAATAGATGATGGTGGTCTAGTTTGCTAATTGTTTTTCGGTGGAGAGGAGGACCGGTTTATGTCTCTATTTATACTTGTCAATTAGCCACATTCCATCAATGTGAAGGGTTATGTCTCAATATCAAAATACATGAACTTAATATTGTGATATTAACTTAACCAAATAAATTAGCATTTAACACTATTCATTTGATGATTCATTGGGTCATAATTGAGATTAATAGAATTAATCTTACATTCTCCCACTTGACCGAAAAATCATAAAATAAATAATAATTCATAATATGCGCAATAATATAAGCTAATTTAATCTTTACATTGGTCAACACATAATCATTTAAAGTCAGAAACTAATAAAGATCATGGCGGTAATACGTAATTTATTTGTAGTCCCTTCCATGTATCAAATTATTAATTTCAAACTTATCATAAATCATCATGACATTCACCATTAAGGTCCAACTATAATGTCATTATAGACAATCTTGTTTTTTTCCATAAATCTTTAAGTGTACACTAATCAAAATATTAAACAAGATATGTAATTACGAAAACGAAATTATTGAGCTCATGTATTATCAATTACATAATGAACAAAATACATAATGTTAGCATTTTTCAATAATGCCCATTCTTTTGACATGCTCAGTAAATGTCTTCGGTGGCAATCCTTTAGTTAATGGATCTGCAACCATTAGTTTGGTGCTAATATGTTCAATTGATACTTGTCGTTCTTTGAGAAGAACACTGCTGCAGCATTATCACAATAAATTTTCAGCGGCTTAGCAATACTGTCAACTATTCCAAGTCCTGAAATAAAGTTCCGCAGCCATGATCCATGATTTGTGGCCATAAAACACGCTATGAACTCAGCTTCCATCGTGGATGCAGCAATGACAGACTGCTTTGCACTATTCCATGAAATAGCTCCTCCGGCTACCGTGTATAAATAGCCATAAGTCGATTTTCTAGTATCCACACATCCAGCAAAATCGGAATCTGCATACCCTATCACTTCGAGATGATCTGATCTCTTATAAGTGAGCATATAATTTTTCGTCCCTTGTAGGTATCTTAATACTTTCTTTGCAGCTTTCCAGTGATCCATTCCAGGATTACTTTGATATCTTCCAAGCATTCCAACAGCAAAACTAATGTCTGGTCGGGTACATGTTTGGGCATACATCAAACTTCCAACAACCGATGCATAAGGAATATTTTCCATTTCTTTTCGCTCCAATTCATTCCTAGGGCATTGCATAAGACTGAACTTATCTCCCTTCTGAATCGGAGCTATGGTTGCAGAACATTTATCCATTCTAAATCTCTCCAAAACTTTATTAATATAGGCTTTTTAAGACAATCCTAACAATCCTTGTGATCTGTTTCGGAATATTTCTATTCCAATCACAGTGGATGCCTCACCCATATCTTTCATTTCAAAATTAGAAGAGAGAAATTTCTTGGTTTCATGTAATAAACCAAGATCATTAGTAGCAAGTAAAATATCATCGACATATAGAATTAAAATTATAAACTTGCTCCCACTGACCTTCAGATATATACATTGATCAACAATATTTTCCTTAAATCCGAAGGATGTAATGGTATCATTAAACTTTAAGTACCATTGTCGTGAGGCTTGTTTAAGTCCATATATCGATTTCTTAAGTTTACAGACCATGTGTTTCTTTCCTTTAATGGAGAATCCCTCAGGTTGATTCATATATCATTTTGATGTTTTTTTAAAATATGATTGCATATTGTTTGAATTGGTTTTGGCTCGCTATAAATACTTGTTGTTGCATCCGACAATCCAAACCAAATCCCCCATGATTTAATATATTCATTTCTGTAGTTAAAAAATGTAAGCTTAACCATTCATTTAAATCAAAATCAATGATTAAAAAATCATATATCTGTCTCATTAAAGTTAAACGTCTGTCTTTATCGTAACACATAAACATACTACGTATAATTATTTTTAAAATAACATGTAAACTGAAATTAAGCATAATTAAATAAGATTAGGTAAGAAATTATAGGATTAAGTATGTATAAGTGAGTAAATAAGCATACACATGTAAAGGAAAAAGATCAAGGAGGATAAATATATTTTATGACATCGTTAGATACGATCTCAACAGCTGATTATTAATAATTCTTAACGGCTAAAGTTTTTTGAAAATCCAACCACCGAAGCTAATTAAACCCAACTTAATATCACCGTCAATTTAATCCAATTAACGATTGATATTACATCATACAGTCTTGCAAGTATTTGTTATCTCCCTAGATCCTATCCCAACAGATAAATAAGTATAAACATGTATGAGCAAATAAGTTAAACCAATTTCATAAAATAGGCTTAACAGATTTATATACCTTGACAACTCTAAAATTTGCTGTGACTTCCGTCATGACACAAACTAGTATCAAGTGCACATAAAAATGTGCATATTTTTATGATACATTATATTAAATATGATGGATTATAACTATTATATATTTAATCCAAACTATAAAAACGTATTTAGTAATTATGTATATCAGTAAGGGTATTTTCGGTATATGAGAAGTGGCTTTAGAAAAACCCGTCAATAGAGGCCTTCCTGCTTTATATATAGTATAGATTATATATTTAATCCAAACTATAAAGACGTATTTAGTAATTATGTATATCAGCAAGGGTATTTTCGGTATATGAGAAGTGGCTTCAGAAAAAACCAGTAAAAAAGAGCCCTTCCTGCTTTATATATAGTATAGATTTTCCAACAACAAAAACGGTTCTTATATAATCTAAAGTGGGAACTGTTAGAACCGTGATCTTGTTCTCTAGTGGTGGTTGTTTCATTTAATTAAGTTCATAGACTCGTTTTCAGGATCGTCAATCGAAGCTCTGTTATATGCATACATGTCTCAAACGTGTCGGGTTCCATTCTAGTTGACAAGAAACTTCAATTATAAGTATAAAAATCGAGTCTTGAAATGTTACATTCTTGTTCATAAAAATAGCATAATTGAAAAAGCAAGTTGATACAGCTTGCCAAAGACTAGGAGTTGGCCGGTGGATACCATTTACAGTGCAGATAATTAAAGTTGTGTAGTTGGAATGATTATTTAATATTGTAGTTGCCAGTTTGTAAGTTTGGATCTCAATTGAAGTCTGTCATTCATATTCACTTAGATATAGTAATAGTGTTGTTACAGAGTAGGAGTAAAGAGATTTTTTCTTAATAAGCCCCCAATCCAAGTATGTTAACATGTCAGTACTAAAATTAAGTAAAATTGTTTTAGTGAAAAAGTTTCAAGTGAGACATGCAAATTTTGGTAGAAGTGTAGGACATTATTCAAGCAGTAGATTTCCATATATTCAACAATTATAATTTATATGAAAATAACCGCATGTTCTAAACCACCATTTATCTTTTCCATATAAAGTTTTAAATTTAATCAATAACCGAATTTATTCAAAATCGTTAACTTGTATTCCCTCCGTCCCACCGAATGCTTCTCTTTTTGCCATTTTGGGTGTCCCACCGAATGCTTCCTATTTCCTTTTTTGGAAAAAAATAAATATTAAAATATAACACTCTAATTAAATTTACTAGTTAAACATAATTAATTATACTAACTAATTAATTATTATAATTGAATTAAACCAACTACCGAAATTGAAAAATCACCCCCAACAACTCTAGATATTGGTTTCAAAATTTTGGTGGGAAAGTTTACTTTTGGTAAATTAATTTTGGTCTCAAAATTTTGGTGGGAAAATTTAGTCTTAATCAGATTTTCATCAGAATTTTTTATTCCTTAAATATTGATTTCTTATTTTACATTGAAAATGCCAAATAGGAAGCATTTGGTGGGACGGAGGGAGTACAAGATCAGCAATCATGAATACATGCTAAAGGCTTATATTTTTTGTTTGTCTCACAAGATCTCATCCCTTTTCCTAAATATTTATTGATTAAAATTCACATACTCTTAGAATATAATTTTATTCATTTTGGCACATGTCTAAACTTGTTTAAATACAACTTGTACCATTGTGTTTTCTGCATAACTGACTGTACGTCATATTTAATAAATATGCATGTTCGAACCCTCCCTAACCTAGAAGATTTGCCCCCCAATTATATGCATGTAAGTCTGAAGCATGCCGTGTTCCATTCTGGTTCACAGAAAGGTCGAATTTTAAGTATAAAGTTATGAAGTATGTCGTGTTACACTCTGATTCATAATTAGTAAAGCACACTTGAAAAAAAGCAACTTGTCATAGCCTTGCAAAAGCTTCAGATTCAGACGGTTGAGAATTATTTGCAACTAATTAAATTCATGCAATTGCATGATTTATTACGTTGGAAATATTAATTTATATTCATAAGTAGGAGACTGCACACGTGTGCATGTTACATTTATGGCATGTTTTTATGCGAATATACTCCGGGCATTATCAGACAACATGTTTTTCTCATTTAATAATGACAGAACACAGAAATTTACATCATCAAAACTAGTAGTAGCAGCTCATAAGTCATAATGATCGATCAAAAAACCCTATCACTGTCTGACCACTGATTGAGTTGAAACTCGTTAATCAGGGACTCGGTCAGGTGCATGCAACGCCAAATGAGAACAGAGGTCGACACATCCCAACCTGAGCCTACATTTGCCTCCAACTTTATTGTATATATATTTTTACAGAATCCGTTTCTTTTCCAATAATTATTCAAATTGGACGTCTCTGTCTTGCTAATTAATCAGATCAACGATTTCCTATTGCGCGTCACATATCCTTTCTACAATAATTAATCTGCTTTAGCTCTGATTTTTAGTTTGTCATGATATACTATTTTAATGAATGATTGTGATTGTATGGAATTCTATTTTAAGTAAGCGAGAAGAGGAAACAAGTCACATGTGGTTGTTTCATACTGTTTTTGTCTCAAATAATACTTTTTCCGTCTGTATTTTTGTCCCACTTCTCTAATTTATGTGACGCATATATTGAAACGTGTCAAAGATTACGGGGCGGAGGGAGTATATAGTGAAGGTCATCAAAATACGCAGCGCTTACCATCGGCTTCATAAAAGCCTAATTGGTCGAGCATTAATTTATTCTTCCTTCATTTTAAATATTTGTCAACTTAAGATATGTTGTATTTGATATTTTATTTATGATGCATGATCATTATATTTAGTTTATATTCATAAAGAATATCAGGATGTAAGTAGGGGTTAAGTTTTAAAAGGACATTAAAAAATTGTGAGACGGGAGGAAAAAATCTCAACCATTGATTTGATTAATTAATATGACTGTTGAGATTAAAGTTGAGTTTTGATTAAAATGGATGGTTGTGCGAAATACGTGGGGGTTGAATTTGACGATTATTTTTAGTTTAAATCTCGTTCCCTGTTGGATTGATGAAAATTAACGTTTGAAATTATGTCCTACAATGCTACAATATTATATGTGACCTTATTCAACCATTTCCTGTAACATTATCGATTTAAATTTGAATTTATTATTATTATTTGGAGTTTGAGATTTTATTTATTTTTTATTTTGAGAAGTTAACATCATATTTTTGTTTACGAATAGTTTTAAGCAGTAATTTAAGGTTAATTAATATTATTTATTAATTATGGATGATGATTTTGATTAACAACAATTTTTTGTTCATGGGTTTGAGCAATTTAAAGCACGTTACGCGTGGCTTTATTTAACTGGTGATTCTATAAAAATAATTGATATCATAAAATAAAGGGTTAATAACACCCATATCTTTTTTTTCCAACAAAACACCCATTTGTTTTTAATTTTTTCAATGTCACTGTAGGCAAGGAAATTTTATTAAAGTGCTAGAAAAAGAAAAGAAGTATTTATTTCGAATTAATATTAATTTTAATTCAGTTTAATTATTTTGGATCAGCTCAGTAAAGTAAATGGGTTGTTGGGCCACTGGGCCGCAAACTAAGCCCACAAACCAAGTCTAGCCCAACATGAATTTCTCCCTATAAATAGGAAGCTTCACATTCATTTGAAGAACCCAGAATTTTTTTGAAGAGGAACTCTCTCTGAAGAAACCCTACCTCTACGCAAACAACAAGTACACAAAACTTACAAGCCCGCTAAAGCTACTCAGAAGGATCCTCAACGCCGAAGCAAGATAAAGTCAACGTGATCCTTATTCACGCAACCAACAAGAAACCTACGCGTGTCACCCAAACGTGACATACGTAATCAAAATCTACGTAGTAGAATCAGAGGAGTTATAGAGGTTTTCTTACGCATAACTTTCCGAAAACATAAAAATTATTTTGTACTTTATTTTGTATTTACGCAGAATATTTGAAGCTACAAATTTGGTGAACCCGACGAGAACACAAAATAAAGTACAAATAATTTTATTGCTTTGATTTCAGAAAATTTCGTGTACAAATCTCCATTCTCCTCTGATTCTACTACGTAGCAGATGATTGCGTAAATCACGTTGACTTGATTGACACGCGTACGTTTCTTGTTTGTCACGTTGACGAGGGTCGCGTTGACTTGATCTCGTTTTGGCGTTATAGACTTCTTTGCGTAGCTCTAGCAGGCAGTGCGTTGTATGCACTTGTTGACTGCGTAAGCTAAGATACTTCGGCTAGCTTTGGCAGGCAGTACGTTTTGTGTACTTGTTGACTGCGCGTGCTGAGTTGCTTTGCTTAGCTTTGGCAGGCGGTACGTTTTGTGTACTTGTTGACTACGCGTGCTGAGTTTGCTTTGCTGTAGCAGGCGGTGCGTTTTGGATTAAATTGAATTATACTTAATCCAAAATAACTTTTTTTATTTTTTATTTTTCAGCACTAAATTTTTATTGCCTACAGTCACACCCATTGTACTATTTCGATACTATTCCATTAAATTTATTAATAAAATATTATATAATAATTATAAAATTCAGAAAAATAAGAAAAAAATCAAAAAAAAATTTAAAAAATATAAAAATCAGAATTTTTTTTAAAAATATATTAAAGCCTTTTTAAAATTTTGTTTATTTTATTTTTAAAAAATTCAGAAAATTAATCAAGATTTTGTAAAAACTAAAAAATCAAGATCTTTTATTTGAAAATTTTAAAAAATTTGAAGTTTTGAAAAAGAAAACCATTTAAAAAATAGTACTTTTCATGAGTTAATTGTACATAACGAACTATCAACATATATACAGGGAGAAAATATAAACTGAATGTGAAGAAATTTTCTGATGAGTAGGATTTTAGCATAAGTTTGTTATGTTTTTTTATGTATTTTTATTTTCTCTTAATTTGGATTTTTCACATTAATTGTTTGTTATGTACACGTCGTCAAAAATACGAAAATAGGAAATATAATTGTACATTAAAGTTTTCTGATTTTAATATTTTCTATAATATTTTTTGATTTTTTATGTTTTTTCTTATTTTTCTGAATTTTATAATTATTATGTAATATTTTATTAATATATTTAATGGAATAGTAACGAAATAGTACAATGGATGTGACATTGAAAAAATTGAAAACAAATGGGTGTTTTGTTGAAGAAAAAAAAGATATGAGTGCTACTGGAAAACACCCCTATTCTCATAATTAACCCTAAAATAAATTCAAATAATAATTAAATAGAACATTCAATGCACCACCTAATCATCAACCATTTATGTTTTGTTGGAGCTCGATTTTCCAAACGATTTTGTATTTGTCTATTCTCTTTAACTGTCTCGAAAATGACTTTGGAAAATCGTAGAATAAAAGTCAATTCATCATCAAGTCGGCCCTCATTCACGTTTTGCTCGTTCTCAAATTGCCTGATGATATTTAAGTTAACAACAGAGAAGTTAAAGTCACCACAGCTGCCATGAAAACAACATCTACTTTGTATTATTGCTGGATCTACTAAGTATGACATAGATAAATATAAAAATATATAAAATGTAAAAGTGGCAATGTGTTCTGAAGGAACCAGAGGAGACATCCTACTTATAAATAGAGCGTAATTTAGACATCATATCACACTCAAAAAAACAAGCTAGAAACAAGTTAAAGCCATCAAAATCCACCATGGGCACCTTGTCACCTTCTTATGTTTCATCCAAGTCATTCAACCCAATGGATCTGACTGAGTTATCCGATGAGTCAAAACTTGTTATGGATTTCATAGCTAACTACTATGAATCACTTGAGACCCTACCCGTCCAGCCACTCCTCCAGCCAGAGCCGGGTTTTTTAACCAAGAAACTTCCCCAAAAGGCACCATTTCATGGTGAATCCATGAAAGACATATTGAGTGATGTAAATGACAATATAGTCCCTGGCCTCATTCATTGGCAAAGCCCTAATTTCCATGCATACTTTCCAGCAAGTTGTAGCAATGCAGGGCTGTTAGGAGAGTTGCTATGCTCAGGACTTGGTGTCATTGGGTTTACATGGAGCTCCTCACCTGCCGCAACTGAGTTGGAGAATGTTGTTGTTGACTGGATGGCTAACATGCTAAAGCTCCCTTCTTCATTCCGTTTCTCCGGTGGAGGTGGAGGGGTTCTACAATCAAATACTTGTGAAGCCGTCTTGTGCACTTTGGCAGCTGCCAGGGACAAGAAGTTGGAAAGTGTTGGATATGATAAGATAAACAAACTTGTTGTCTATTGCTCTGACCAGACACATTTCACTATTAACAAGGGGGCTAGGTTGATAGGAATCCGACCAGTGAACGTTAGATCCATTGTTACGAGAAAAGAGAATGAGTATGGACTATGCCCGATTGACCTACGAGCTGCGGTCAAAAGTGATCTGGAAGCAGGGTTGATTCCATTTTATCTTTGTGGAACAATCGGAACAACAGCGTTGGGAGCTGTGGATCCAATCAAGGGAATGGGAAAGGTGGCAAGAGAGTTTGATTTGTGGTTCCATGTTGATGGAGCTTATGGTGGTAGTGCATGCATATGTCCTGAGTTTCAACATAACTTAGATGGTGTGGAACTTGTTGACTCAATCAGCATGAATGCACACAAATGGCTTTTATCAAATTTGGATTGTTGCTTCCTGTGGCTACAATCTCCAAAATACCTAATCAAGACCCTCTCCGCAGAGTCTTCTTATCTTGAAGGTGGTGGTGAGGTGGTGGATTACAAGGACTGGCAAATGTCATTGAGTCGTAGATTTAGAGCTATCAAGATGTGGATGGTGTTCAGGAGATATGGTGTGAGCAATCTCATGGAGCATATACGTAGTGATGTGAGCATGGCGGCCAGGTTTGAGGATATGGTGGCCGCCGATGATCGGTTTGAAATCGTTTTTCCAAGAAAGTTTGCACTTGTTTGCTTTAAGATAAGTTGCAAGAAGAACATGCATGGAGAAGTTTTGGATGAAGCTGATGATCAGACCCTGAGTCGTGAGTCAAAATTGACTAGGGAGCTGATGGAGAGGATTAACTCGAGTGGGAAGGCTTACTTGAGCAAAGGCCAAACTGGTCGTATATTCTTCATCAGATGTAATATCGGTTCGAGTTTGACTGAAGAGAGGCACGTTGATAATCTATGGGAACTCATTCAAGAAATGGTTCAAAGCATCACCATATGAACGCCGAACGCACATGCATCAGAATTTCTAAAAGTAAGTGTGTTTCACTATACGTCCGTGTACCCATGTTAGGGTTTTGTTGAATTTGAGTGTGTCTTCCTATATGGAACTTTATTATATTATTGTGGTCAATAAATCATGAAAAATGATTTGTGCATTATTGAATAAGATCAAATCAACTGAAGTTAATTATGGTTGTGTTTTGGTTTTTTGGAGCTGAAGCTCTGGCCGAATTATTCCGACTAGAACACTACATGTTTGTTATTCATTTCCGTGCTCAATCATTGGGCAAAGTAAAGCCCATGACTTCTGATCATATTTTTCTTTAGGATATTCAGGTGAGTCCAAGACTGATGATTGCCTTTTGCCTTTAAAATGTGTAGATAGGTTTCTGATCGAGGGGAGGGGTAAAAGTGAGATAATACACTCGATAGATATTTGATAATTGAATTGATAAAAATTGGTTCGATGTACAACTGATAATAATGGGTCGAGTGTGAACACACTTATGATATTCATTTATTTTTGAGTACAACTCGTATAGATGTTCGATAAAATAGTCGAAAAAACTTGACAAATACTTGTTTAAAATCATATTATAGTGTAAATATAATATTTGTAATACATGTATGTTTGTACTTAGTAATGAAAATATTATATAGTAGCTAAAAAAATTGTTCAAGAACATTAATACTTAGTTCAAAACTCATTTAATTTGACACTCTATTTTTATTTTATTTTTGGAAGGGGAATTCAGTGTTTTTTCTTCGAGCGCGCATTGAGTAAACTCATGGTTAAGCGCAATAGCCTGCAAACCACGCTAATCGGGTGCGACCACAACATCAAAGTGTGACAGGCTCGACCAAATTAAGAAATTTCACTTTTAAAGTGTTTATCAGGGATTTGAACTCGCAACCTTGCCTCATCTTGTCCTCATGTGTTCACGGCCACCCCTTTCGACACATCTATTTATATATATTAATAACGGGAAAACTTCAAGAGGGACAACATAAATTTAGTAGGACGGAGAGACATCATTTCAACCTTTAATTTCTATTCATCCAACGGTCGATATGGATAACCGTCAATCCAACTGCTTATTTAATTAAAAATCAACTTTAATCAAAACTGTTAGATTAATCAAAACCAACGGTTGAGATGATGTCTCTATGTTTTACAAAAATTAAATGTTCTTCTAGATCCAAACTCTATTAATAACAGTTAAATAAAATAAAAAGAAAAGAAATCAACTGGGTTTGAAATTATAGGGTTATATAAACGGATGGCATAAATGGACATAAACGGATAAATGAATATAAATGGGTACACATTGATTATTGAGTATAAATAGACAGACAGTAATTCGTTAATCCGAGTTCGATTATAAGAGACCAATTAATTAATGTGAGATAGAGACAACATCTCGATCGTTGACTTCATTAATTTATCGTTTGAAATTAAAATTAGTTTTTAATTACTTTGGTAATGAGTTAACAAAAAATACGCGGCGGTTAAGGATTGATGGTTACCAATCTCAACTGTTGCATTAATGTAAATCAACGGTTTAGATGATACTCTTCCATCTCACAAAAGCTTGCTTGTCCTCCTAAAACTTTGTCCTCATTAATCATTAGCCATTTAAGTGTTTAACCAAATATGCTTAACGGAAAAATATTCATTTATGCGTTAGCCATTAGAAACTCGCCCATATTGATACTCATCTCCTTGAAATGAAATTTTTTGTGACGTTAGTTACTACACATATTTTCCAACAACAAAAACGTTTCTAAAAATACTTTAAGTGGGAACTGTTCAAAGACAGCCCCCAGAAGGCATGAACCGCTATTTACGCTAAATCATCTAAAACAATCAACAAGTTGATCTTGTTTTGTAGCGGAGGTTGTCTCATTTAATTACGTATACACTCATAAGGAGTCCAGCTCTTTTACGACTCATTCTTTTTATTACGAACTTTGAAACCAGTTGTGAACCATTGGATCAATTTATCCAACTGTTCACATTTTGCACTTTATATAATTTTTGTTTTATCTGCAATATTTTTTGTCTTATTTGCATTAATGCAACCCATGTATCTCATTATGTATATAAATTTGTG
The DNA here is from genome assembly GCA_006409495.1 of Sedum album. NCBI lineage: Eukaryota > Viridiplantae > Streptophyta > Magnoliopsida > Saxifragales > Crassulaceae > Sedum > Sedum album. Next base: position 20,373 of record QZGG01001157.1, read on the forward strand.
CACGTGGCACAAATTGATTGGGTGAAAATTTAATGAATTCATTTTTCACTGATCATAGAGAATAAGTCTTTCTGATTATGCACACATTGAGCAAAACAAAATTTTATGTCTCTTTCATTCTGCATTTGTTTTGAGCTATAGATCACGATTAAAACAGTACATTGAACAAGACTTGAACATAATAAACAAATAGACTAATTAGGATTGTAAACTTCAATTTCCAACTTACCTTTGGTGCATGAATATATTACAGTTCCTTTCATGCTGTTAAACAAAGAATATGAAAATAGACAGGTTTGTGACAGTGAATGAAATTGTATTATAACTTAATGATTTCTGAATACAATGCAGTCTCTTATATAGATATACAAATATGCCTATTCAATGTATCGGCTAAATATGACACACCTAAATAAGGAGTCAACATGACAACTTAATTGTACAACCTATTAAATACCTTTGACCATATGTTAACACCCTCCCTCAATCTTAACTGTCGTGACTAAGTTAAGATTGTGTTTGCACTCCTGGAATTGTGGCAGAGGTAAGGGCTTTGTGAATATGTCGGCCAACTGACGTTTGGAGGAGATAAACCCTATTTTGAGTAGTTTTCTTGCAACTCTTTCTCGCACAAAGTGATAGTCTATTTCAATGTGTCTTGTGCGCGCGTGAAACACCGGATTGGCCGAGAGATAAGTCACACCAATGTTGTCACACCAAAGGATAGGGGGTGATTCGTGCCCAACGTTTAGCTCCTTTAGGAGTGCTTCTATCCAGATCAGTTCGGCTGTGGAGTCAGCAATGGCCTTGTATTCTGATTCGGTGCTTGAGCGTGAAACCGTTGCTTGTTTCTTGGCACTCCATGCGATCAAGTTCCTATCATAAAATACAGCATATCCCCCGGTTGATCGTCTGTCATCAAGACTTCCCGCCCAGTCCGAATCTGAGTACGCAGTTAGGGTACGTGACAATAAAGGGCGAACCAATAAACCATAAGTGAGGGAGCCTTGGATGTACCTTAAGATGCGTTTGACTGCAGCCCAATGTTCCGTAGTCGGTTTGTGCAGATACTGACACACCTTATTCACTGCAAATGCGATGTCAGGTCTTGTTAAGGTTAAATATTGCAGGCCCCCTACAATGCTTCGGTACTGAGTCACCTCATTAGCTGGTAGAGGATCACCAATGTCAGCAGCTAACTTGGTCGAGGGTATCATCGGTGAAGGAGCAACCTTGCACTGAGTCATGTGTGCTCGAGCTAAAAGATCTTTAGCATACTTAGTTTGGGTCAGGGAGAGACCTGTTGGAAGCGAAGACACTTCAATTCCCAAGAAGTAGTGTAGGTTCCCTAAATCCTTGACTGTAAACTCTTTGCCCAGTTCTGCTATTAACTGCCTTGTAGATGTTGGGGAGGAGCTGACTATAATAATGTCATCGACGTACACCAATAGGAACATGGCCAGATGAGGTTTGTGTAGTATGAAGAGGGAAGAGTCTGCCATCGAGTTTTTAAAGCCCATTGAGTGGAGAACTGAGCCAAGACGTTGATGCCAGGTTCTAGGGCTTTGTTTTAGTCCGTATAACGCTTTGACTAATTTGCAGATGTGATGAGGACGCTGCTGATCTTCGAATCCTGGAGGTTGTTTGATAAATACATCTTCTTCCAAAACTCCATTCAAGAATGCATTTTGGATGTCTACCTGCCTGATATCCCATTTGTAAGTGATTACCAGGGAGAGTAAAATTCTGATTGTTGTAGGCTTTACCACCGGGCTGAACGTGTCTTCGTAGTCGAGACCATATCTCTGTTTGAACCCTTTGGCTACTAGTCGCGCCTTGTGGCGGTCAATAGATCCGTCTGGATTATGTTTGACCTTGAATATCCACTTACACTCAATGACATTGGTATTTGGTTTCGGAGGAACTAGATACCAGGTTTGGTTTTTGAGAAGGGCAGCATATTCCTCTTCCATAGCTCTACGCCAATGCGGAATGGATAAGGCAATACGGAAATTACTGGGTACCAAATGGAGATTAGTGGCGGCGTCATTCGGGATCGAAGCCGTCCAAGCGAACGTCCCGTCGGTCCGTTGTTTTGGTTTTGAGACGCCACGCATGGATCTGGTCAATGGGCGTGTAGTTTCCATGGCGCCGTCCAGTATTTCTGATGGGACAGTAGGAATCGAGTCGGCGTTGATCGGAGAGACAATTGCAGGGAAACGTGTTCTGTCGGCGGTTGAAGATGGATCATTCTGTGCAACAGTTGGCGACCCAGCAAGATTTGGAGATTGGGTCGAGTCCAACATGGGTGTGTTATCATTTAGTGAAGATCCGTTTGGGGAAGAAGTGTGGGCTGGGTCTGCAGTAGGCGTGTTTAGTCTTGGGTTGGCAGGGGTATTTGCTCCTCTATTTTGATTTGTGTGATGTTGAGATATTGGGCCTTTCGGCCCAATTTGAAAGAGCTGCTGGACATCAATTTGAGTAGGCAGATCAGCAGTAGCAGACCCAAGCTGAATTTCTGTAAATGGAAATGTTGCTTCATCGAAGACAACATCCCTGCTGATGTAAACCCGATTTTTTGATAAGTCTAGGCACTTATATCCTTTGTGTAACATGCTGTACCCAGGGAATATGCACCTCTTTGAACGAAACTCTAATTTTGTTGCATTATATGGTCTTAGGTTTGGCCAACAAGCACATCCGAAAATACGCAAAAATGAGTAATCAGGACAGACACCAAGTAAGCATTCGAGGGGACTTTTGTTGTGTAATATTCGCGTAGGTAGTCGGTTGATGAGATAGGTTGCAGTGGTGAAGGCATCCGACCAATAGCGGAACGGGATGGAGGCGTGAGCGAGCATAGCGAGTCCCATATCAACGATATGTCTGTGTTTACGTTCGGCAGCACCATTTTGTTGATGAGTATGCGGACAGGAGACACGATGGAGAATGCCCACTTTGTTAAAGAAATTGTGTAACCGGACGTACTCGCCTCCCCAATCAGTTTGAACACTAATAATCTTACGGTTTAAGAGACGCTCGACATGTGTTTGAAATTGGATGAAGACATCAAATACTTCACTCTTGCGTTTAAGTAAGTAAATCCATGTAAAACGGCTATATGAATCAATGAATGAAACATAATAAGAATGGCCACTAGCTGATTTTGTGGCTGGTCCCCATACATCGGAAAAGACTAATTCAAGCGGAAATTGTGCGACATGTGTTGAACTTGGGAAAGGAAACTGATGGAGCTTACCCTTTTGACAAGCATCACAAACTGTAGATGAGTTATGCAAGGAGACAGGGAGCCTGTGGGAATGAATCAGATGCTGAACTATTTGTAGAGCTGGATGGCCAAGTCTTTCATGCCACCTTGAGGAGGAAACCTTTGATGTGATGAGAATTTTTTTGTCCGGAGGGTCGTCAATTGTGTACAGACCATCCTTGCAATAGCCACTAAGTAGAACTTGGCTTGTTTTTGGATCCTTAACACATAAGCCGTTAGCGTGAAACTCAACCACAACATTATTATCAGTAGTGAGTTTTCGAACAGACAGTAGATTCTTAGTGACATTTGGCACATGTAAGACATTCAATAAGTGTAAGGACTTATGGGAAGGAGTAAGGATTGTGGTTTTACCTGTGTTGGCGATGCGCATTTCGGCTCCATTCGCTGCTTGTACGTGTGCTATACCATCATATGGCTCGATGTTGTGAAGTTTCTCCGGATCATTCGTCAGATGATCAGTCGCCCCGGTGTCGACATACCAACTGGGATCAAGCGGGTAGGATGAGGTGACTCCAGTTTGAACATGATTGGCTCGTGCAAGTTGGCGGGAGATGAAACGCCCGTCGTTGTCAACACCCAGAAAATCCCTCTTGAACCGCTTGAAACACCTTGAAGCAACGTGACCAATTTCATCGCACAATTAACAGATTGGACGAGAATTGGTGTTGCGAGGTTGGGCTGTTGGTGTCGATTGAGTTGGGCTGCTGACTGGGCCCAATCTGGGAGCTATGCCGGGCGACGCAGATGAACCTCGATTAGGTTTTGTAGAGCGGCGTTGAAAACGGACCGCGTTTGCCGAAGGAGGAGAGGCTGCGTACTCGACTGTCCGGCGGCTGTCGATGCGATGTTCGGTCGCAAGGAGCCGAGCGTAGAGATCCTGGAGAGGAATAGGACGGTCGCGACTCAATACGGATTCGACGAGGGAGTCGTATTCCTCATCAAGGCCATTCAATAGGTAAGAAATCATTTCTTCCTGTCTAAGTGGTTGGCCAATTGAGGTCAGAATATCCGCCAATGTTTTCATCCGATTGAAGTAAGATGTAATTGATGAGTCATGTTTTTTTGTTGCCCCTAGTTGATTTCGGATCTGCATAGCCCGAGCTGATGATTGGGATGAGAAACTTCCTTTGAGTGTGGTCCAGGCTTCTGATGATGTAGTCGCGAACAGAATCATGCTGGCAACATCAATGGTGGATGAGGCTAGTATTGCAGACAGGATAGCCTGATCTTGTTGGATCCAGGCATTGTAAGCAGGGTTGGGTTCAGTATTTTGGGCGTCGTTTGTTGTTGAAGTAGTGACAGTTGGAGAGACAGTTGGAGAGGGACAAGGGGTTGTGCCATCTACAAAACCCATTAGGAGGTGGCTTCGCAGAATGGACACTATTTGGGCTCTCCAGAACAGGTAATTTTCCTGACTGAGTTTGATGGTTTGGGCAGCGGATGTAGCGGAGGAGTTTGCGTCTGATACCATGTTAAACAAAGAATATGACAATAGACAGGTTTGTGACAGTGAATGAAATTGTATTATAACTTAATGATTTCTGAATACAATGCAGTCTCTTATATAGATATACAAATATGCCTATTCAATGTATCGGCTAAATATGGCACACCTAAATAAGGAGTCAACATGACAACTTAATTGTACAACCTATTAAATACCTTTGACCATATGTTAACACATGCAACTATAATAGGGTTTGAGCTAGTTAAGCCAAGTTGTGTACTTTCCATACTCTGTGATGTGTGGTCTACCAATTTTTTAATCGCTTTACTTTAATTGGTACAACAAAAGAACTTCGGCACCTGTAATTCAACTCCAGCTATTGTGTTGGAAGACCTCTCTATTCAAACTTTGGGAATATTAGTGAATGAAAGTTGTGGCCACTCAGATTATGGTTTAAGAATAATCTGAGTTGGTGGCGTGGCTTTGATTGAAACTTTGTGGCCTTGGGTTGCAGTTTAATACACTTATCAACATTCAAGAAAAGGTTTTTGTTGAAGAGTTCTAATGTGTATGAGTTGTACCTCTAAATTTTTTTGGAGGGCTTTGTAACATTCCTTTGTTAAAAGTGGAGTAATAGATAACAAAGTTTTGTAACGTAATCAAAAATACATATAAACTAATTAATTTACGCTTGGTGTGTATCTTTCGGGCCATTTAAACTACACGGTTTAACCTTAATTATTATAGAAGTAGAAGGCACCATATTTTTACAGTGAATACTAAATATCAAAAGAAGAAATACACATAATTGTGGCTAATTTTAGTTAGAAAAAAACAAAAACTTTCCATATAAAGTGCACCTAATTCTTTTCGAACTAATAAACAACTATACATGGATCATGGATGGACGGACACACATGCCACACCATAGAGATATTGTGCGAACTGCTTGTTTGTTTTTACTATACTCCACATTTCGTCAGCATTTTTGCAGCACTAATCATGGTACGTGTTGTTAACAAGCTTGTTTGTGCCATAATTATAATGTTAGGAAAAGAAACGAAAAAAATTAGATCACTCAATATTGGAAACTGACTAGGGCTTATCAATACTAAGCATCCCACTAACATTAATCAGCTTTAAGCTAAAATCATGTCTCTACAAATGGTGGTAAAGGCCTTACTGATTGCCAACTATCATCTTTCGTTTTTTGCATGACTTAACAAACGAAATGAATAAAGCATTCTCACTACTGATGGTCATGCCTAACTTCACCCATACATCTAATCATCTTCCTCCAAGAGTTTTAAACCAGATGAAAGCTGTGGAATCTCCAGTGTCCCATGCCAAATATTTAGTGATCGAGTGGCTGGAAGATTCCAGTAACCCTATTCAATATTTGATGCATGCTTTAAGAAAACTGAGTGAGAATCTGAAGGGAATAGCAGTTCAATTCAATGTGTGGATTGGTAATTAAATTAATTAGGGTTGTATAAGAAAATTAAGCTGTTTCTAGCTACTTGGGATTTTTGGCTGTGTAATTCATCTCTCAGTCCAACAAAAAGTTATTAAGGAATGAGCTGTTAGAAGTGATTAATAATTGAATTTATATTGGAAATAATTAAGGGTATTCCAAGCAGAAAAAAGAGTATCATCACAAGAAACAGGTGATTACTAAATTTATGAGTTTAGTATATGTTTTAAAAATGAAGACTTATTGAATTAGGAAGCTGTACTTTTGCTTGTGTTTTAATAAATAACAAGTTTGTGAAAATTGGCAATGAGTAAGACATCTTTTAATCTATCTCATCTGAGAAATAACTCAACAAAAAGACAACTTTAGATATGAAAATAATATTCACCACAAACCGTGGCCTAACTTCGAGCTTTATTGCATGTATATAAACATAGCAAATGGCAACAGAATCCTCAAGTTCTTTGCGGTTCATCGGCATACAACATAGCCTCAAAGCTCAATAGCTTGGAGCTGCAAAAGAGCTTCACTTTTCTAAGCGAAGATGACTCTTTTCACAGCGGAACACCTCGCCTTTTTTGCAGGACTCATGGGTAGATAGTGCATTGAAACACATTTTATCACCTGATTTCACATGCCAGTCAATTGTCAATTATTATATGATTACTTATGTATGTTACAGGTAACATCATATCATTCATGGTGTTCTTGGCCCCTGTGTAAGTTCAAAATTTTAGAGACAAAACATTATATCCTATACACATGCTTTGTATAACCAGTTGAACTAAACAGGCCAACTTTTTACACTATTTATAAGAAGAAATCGTCAGACGGGTTCCAATCCCTGCCATACATTGTTGCATTCTTCAGTGCAAGTTTGCTGCTGTATTATGCCTACCTTAAGAAAAATGCCTACATGATCATCAGCATCAATGGAATTGGATGTGTGATTGAGCTCATTTATCTCACAATATTCCTTTTATATGCATCCAAAGAAGCTAGGGTATGCACTTCCTGTTTTATTCATATTAAAACTCAGTAAACCAACTACTAAGTACTAACATATCACTTGGCTCTGCTGGACATGTAGATGTTCACTATCAAACTTATTCTGGCCAGCAATGTTGGGGCTCTAGGAATGATTGTGCTAATTACTTTAGTATTTGTCCATACCAATGCTTTACGTGTTACAATCGTCGGGTGGACTTGTGCAATCATCAATCTTGCCGTGTTTGCAGCTCCGCTGAGTATCATGGTAATAAATTTATAGTCCTATCTACCAAATCAAATGGTGTCTGAAGGTTAACTGATTATTAAAATTCTCATACAAAATTATTGAATGTTTTTTGCAGAAACAAGTCATCACAACCAAGAGTGTCGAGTTCATGCCATTTTCTCTTTCTTTCTTTCTCACCCTTTGCGCAACTGCTTGGTTCTTCTATGGATTATTCGTAAAAGATTTGTACATTGCAGTAAGTAATATACCAAAACGTTTATTCATAAAAATGTGTGATTTAGTAAGAACGCACAAATTTAATATATCTATTCATGATCTTCTTTTGAATTATCAGATACCAATAATGACATCTGTACATTATATACAAGAATGCAAAGCCTGACAACACGAAAATAAAGGGTTTCAAAGAAGACGAGGAGAAAGCCATTGACCAGATTCATCCCACAAATGTTGAACTTAAGTCTGTTGTTGCAAACTAGTTGATCAATCATTGTGTCAACTTAACTCCTGGCCACTTACTATGAGATGCATGCTCCAGGAGGCCCATCGCAATGCTGCATAATAACTAACTAGTTGTACTTTTGGTCCCAAAATAATGTCCGGATCGGTGTCATAAATAGCGTTCTACTAAAGTTTTGCATTTATGTAAGTGTGTGTAAGGTAAATTTGTGTTTTTAGTTATGTATTCTAAGGCGCAGTACACAAGCAGTGTTGCGAAAACTGGCCCAAGCTAGCTGTTGAACTATTATATCCATACTTTTATTTTAATAAATAACAAATAGATTATTTTAGAATATAAATTATATCTAAATTTGGAAATTAGGTGAGAAGATTACGTGCAAGATATGGAAAGGAAGTTAGAAACTTCCAGGGTTACGTGGAGATAAATGTGGGAGGAGTGGTTGATTTAAACAATGAGATAATTGGATATTTGAAATTTAGTTTTACGTAGAAACATAAAGTCATACTCTGCCATAGAGATTTGAGTGAAGTTGATGTAGGAAGAGGAGCTTGTTCATACGTAGGGCTTGTTACAGGTTAGTATATGGCTGACTATTTAAATTGTTTTGAAAGGTATGTGTGAGTAACTGATATTTTTGTTTCACCAAAATTGGGTATAAGATGAATGTGATAAAGGAGCTTTGAAAAGTCAAAAAATGATTAAGTATGGAAGCTTAGGCCATGGTGTGGACACGTGTGTAATGCCAGAGTTTTACATCAATTTGGAAATCGTGAGAAAACTTAGATTTTTATATTAAATGGTGTAGATCAGAGACTCAATTCTCTTCAGAGTTCAGAAGCTATCTAGTAGAGTATTGGATTTCGTCGTGTGGATTAAACCGAAGGGATCGGTTTACGATTGAGGGCAGGTTGAGGCTAACTTTGGAGTTGAGTATAAATTGGTGAGTATATAATATATTTTATTTTCGTAGACTAAGTAAATATTTGAGTGATGGCTTGATGGACATGATATATGAAATGAATAATATAAACGTATATATGTATATGACTTGTATGATATGAATTGATATGTGTGCATCATTACATACACGACACGACATGCATATGTGATCTGGTGGTGATTGGCGTGATGCCCTCCGTGGGGCGAAGCACGATGATATGGTGGTGATTGGCGTGATGCCCTCCGTGGGGCGAAGCACGAAGATATGATATGGCGGTATGACCCGCACTCTGATATGATGGTCCGGACCGGCAGTGACGACTGCCCACAGACATGACATACATTTGCATACACGCATTATGCATCATTATCTGTATATGTGTATTTGAGTATGTGATATGAAAAATATGAGTAAAATGAATTAAAGAACGTAAACCAAACGTTAATAAAGTATGTTATGTATTCACTGAGTCTTTTGACTCACCCCGTTATTTTCCCTCATTTTTACAGATAAGTGATAGTGCTAGTACGAGATTCGTCATCAGTCGTAGCTGAGGAGCTTACGTTTGACGTACGGTGCCATCAACTTAGTCTTCCTTATTTATTTCTTCTGTTCTTAGACATTTTCTGTTTTAGCTAGTATTGCTCCGTTGTACTCAGAGTTTATTGACAGAGTCTGTTTACTTAATTGCTTCCGCTATACTGTCTCATTTTTAGTTATTACTGTTATTGAATATGAAATTGATAATTTCTGAGGCTTGCTTGACCGTTGGTCTTGCGCCGGTCTCGATCTTTAGTTTTGGGTCGTGACAAAGTTGGTAGTCAGAGCATAGGTTTCTTTCTTTTAGTACACGGAGCTAGGACTAAGTAGAATTTTGATTACGGAGGTGAAGCGCGCCATCGCCGTAAACAACGTTCTGCAAAGACCTTTAGGAAACTTCTGTCTCATTGAAATTCTGATTCTTGTATCTGATCACCCGAATTTATTCTTATAGGTTGAGATGGCACCTACAACCCGTAGTACGTCTCGTGGTCGTTCTACTAGCACTAATGGAAGGGATGGAGATAATGTTCGCAATATTAGGAATCGCCCTCCTGTACCCCGTATGGCTCATTCAGGCAATAACTCTAGAGGTGTAGATATTCCACCGCCTGTTGCTCGTACATCGATAAATGATCAGGCACGAGACGAGCAAGCTAACCCACCCCAGCATACATTGACTGATGTGATGAATAGCATTGCGGGTCTTACTCAGGTGTTACATGGACTGGTACAACAAGGAGCTGCTCATGCACAGCCACAGCCGAGTTCTACATCACTTAGCACCAGTGGTGATTCTACTCAGCATCCTGTTCAGACTGGACATCGTTTAAGTTGGATGAGTTTCTTCGACATCAGCCTCCTAGTTTCTGTGGAAAAGATGTGAAGGAGGATCCAGAAGAATTCATTGACATGTTAGAGCGGCTTTTTGAAGCCATGCATTGTCCGAGTTGGAGATCGGTTGAGTTGGCCTCGTTCAGACTGCGTGGAGTAGCGTACACATGGTTTCGCAGTGTGAGGTCTGCCAGAGGTGCTGACCAATCTGCCATGGAGTGGGAGGAGTTCAAGACTCTATTTTTAGACAGATACTTACCTGACAGCGCGAAAGACGCAAAGGCCAGAGAGTTTGAGGAGTTGAGGCAGGGGAACATGACAGTTACAGAGTATGATCATAAGTTTACAGCTTTATCCGTTTATGCTCCTCATCTTGTACCGACTGAGGCTATGCGCATTAAGCGCTTTATCTCTGGATTACGTCATGGTATTTCTCGACTTTTGGTTGGCACGCATTATACGAGCTTTTCTAAGGTTGCTGACATAGCTCGACAGATTGAGGATGGTCAATCAGCTCCTGAGACCAGAGGAAGAGGCATCGTGATACTGATACAGAGGAGAGTCAGCAGCGACGTGGGGGTGTTCAGAGGGGTAGATCTCAGTACACACAGAGAGGAGGACATCATCCTCAGATGACTCGAAGTGACAGTGAGACAGTTTCTCGCACTTCCAGGCAGCCTCAGCCTATGTCCCGTGGTGGTACTCAGCGTCCTGGTGCTACTTCATCTTACCAGAGACAACCTTGTGGAACTTGTGGTCGTCCTCATGAAGGAGTTTGTTATAAGGAGACTGGAGCTTGTTTTGGCTGTGGCCAGTTGGGACATCGTGTGAGTCATTGTCCAGCTCGTACCGCTAGCGTCCACCATATTGCATCTCGACCAGCTCATTCTCATACTTCAGTCGTCTATCCTACTGATCAGATAGTTGATGTTGGAGGTCAGTATGCTCCTATTGCACCAGTAGTCCATCAGGGAGGTAGAGATGTTAGGGGAGCTTTGACTCATGCTGAGGTTAGCCGAGCCCAGGTACCAGATGGGAGAGCTCAGGCTAGGGTCTTTGCATTGACTCCACAGGATGCTCAGGCATCAAACGCAGTGGCTACAGGTACCTTACTAGTGTTTGATATTGATGCTTCCGTGTTATTTGATCCTGGTTCGACACACTCATTTATTTCTCCACATTTTGCTAAACTGTTATCAATATAACCTACGCCGCTTGAGACGCCTCTAGAGGTATCTACACCACTTGGTGGTCGCATTGGAGCTGATTTGGTGTATCATTCTAGTCCTACGTTGGTCGGAGATCGTGTTTTGTATGCTGACTTGATTATACTTGACATGTTAGACTTTGACGTTATTCTTGGCATGGATTGGCTTTCCACGTATTATGCCACTCTTGACTGTCGAGAGAAGACGATTGTATTTCGTATTCCTGGCGAGGCGGAATTTACCTTTGTATGTGATATGAGACCTCTGTTTCCATATGTAATATCAGCTCTAAAGGCTGAGAAGTTATTAGGCAGAGGTGGTCATGCTTATCTGGCTATGGTAGTAGATCATGAGATTCGCAATCAGGAGCTTTCGGTAGATGTCTTACCTGTTGTGTCTGAGTTTCGTGATGTGTTTCCAGAGGACTTACCTGGACTTCCGCCAGTAAGAGATGTGGAGTTTTGCATTGATGTGATTCCTGGAACCGATCCTATTTCGATTGCTCCTTATCGAATGGCTCCAGCTGAACTAAAGGAGTTAAAGACTCAGTTGCAGGATTTACTTGATAAGGGTTTTGTCCGCCCTAGTGTGTCTCCTTGGGGTGCTCCTGTTTTGTTTGTGAAGAAGAAAGACGGATCCATGAGACTTTGCATTGACTATCGACAGCTGAACAAGGTGACAGTGAAGAATAAGTACCCGTTACCGAGGATTGATGACCTATTTGACCAGTTGCAGGGAGCACGATATTTTTCGAAGATTGATTTACGTTCTGGCTATCATCAGCTTCGGATTAGAGATCGGGATATCCCGAAGACAGCATTTCGTACTCGTTATGGACACTATGAGTTTTTGGTGATGTCATTTGGACTCACAAATGCTCCGGCTGCTTTTATGGGGATGATGAACGCGACGTTTCGGGAGTTTCTTGACAGATTCGTCATTGTTTTTATTGATGATATTTTGGTATATTCAAAAACAGAGGAGGAGCATAGAGAGCATCTGAGGCAGGTTTTGCAGAGGTTGCGAGAGCATAAGCTATATGCTAAGTTCTCCAAGTGCGAGTTCTGGTTAGATAGCATCGCCTTTCTTGGGCATATTGTTTCTGGTGAGGGAGTGAAGGTTGATCCTTCAAAGGTTGCAGCGATTCAGCAGTGGTGTACTCCACGTCAGTAGCTGAGATTCGTAGCTTTCTGGGGTTAGCTGGATATTATCGCCGTTTTGTACAGGATTTCTCGCGTATAGCTGCACCCATGACTCGTCTGACTCAGAAAGGGGTTAAGTTCGAATGGTCAGAGGATTGTGCACAGAGTTTTCAGAGATTGAAAGATGCCCTGATGACAGCTCCTATTTTGACTCTTCCTTCTGGCACAGGTGGATTTACTGTATACTGTGATGCTTCGAGAGTTGGTTTGGGATGTGTTTTGATGCAACATGGTCGAGTAATTGCTTATGCTTCTCGTCAGTTGAAGAAGCACGAGCACAATTATCCGACTCATGATCTTGAGCTAGCAGCAGTTGTGTTTGCTCTAAAGATGTGGCGACATTATTTATATGGAGAATCGTTTGAGGTGTATACAGATCACAAGAGTTTAAAGTACATTTTCAGTCAGAAGGATTTGAATCTCAGACAGCGCAGATGGGTAGAGTTGTTGAGTGATTATGACTTCACCATTTCTTATCATTCAGGGAAAGCTAACGTTGTAGCTGATGCTCTCAGTAGGAAGTCTATGGGTAGTCTGACACACATTCCAGTAGAAGAGAGGACTTGTCAGAGACTTGACAGCTTTACAGAGTAGTGGGGTCGCTTTGGATGTTCTAGGAGATGGAGGATTACATGCACATTTGCGGATTGCTCCTACATTATCTTCCAGGATTAGAGAAGCTCAGGCTTCTGATGGCAAGTTAAAGAAGTTGATCGAGGAAGTTAGAGAAGGAAAGCACAAAGAGTTCAGATTGGATGATGATGGTGCTCTTAGATTTGGAGATCGACTTTGTGTACCAAGGAACGGACCTTTTCGTTCTGAGATTTTGAGAGAGGCGCATTGTGCGGCATATGCTATGCATCCAGGGGCGACTAAAATGTATCGTGGCCTTAGAGATTTTTACTGGTGGGGCGGTATGAAAAAGGACATTGTCAGATTTGTTTCTAAGTGTTTGACTTGTCAGCAAGTAAAGGCAGAACATCAGAGACCAGCTGGTTTGCTTCAGAATATTGAGATACCAGAGTGGAAGTGGGAACGAATAGCTATGGATTTTGTTACTGGTCTACCTCGTACCAATAAGGGTTTTGATTCTGTATGGATGATAGTCGATAGACTCACGAAGTCAGCGCACTTTATTCCTGTGAAGACTAACTATTCAGCTAATCAGTATGCCCGCGTTTATTTGGATGAGATAGTCCGACTACATGGGGTACCAGTATCCATTATTTCTGATCGTGGTTCACAGTTCACATCCAGATTTTGGAGATCACTTCAGGAGACTCTTGGAACGAAATTACATTTGAGTACTGCTTTTCACCCTCAGACAGATGGACAGTCAGAGAGGACGATTCAGACTTTGGAAGACATGTTGAGGGCCTGTGTTATGGACTTTAAGGGTAGTTGGGATCGCTACACACCGCTGATGGAGTTTGCTTATAATAACAGTTATCATTCCAGCATTCAGATGGCACCTTTTGAGGCGTTATATGGCCGGAAGTGCAGGTCACCCATTGGTTGGTTTGAGTTGGGAGAGAGGAGACTGATTGGACCAGATATAGTGCAAGATGCTAATGAAAAAGTTCGTAAGATTCGTGATAGACTGCTAGCTGCACAGAGTCGACAGAAATCATATGCCGATCCTAAGCGTAGAGATTTGATACTTCAGGCTGGTGATAATGTCTTTCTCAGAGTGTCACCTATGAAAGGTGTTATGAGATTTGGAAAGAAAGGAAAGCTTAGCCCCCGATTTATTGGCCCATTTGAGATACTGGAGAGGGTTGGAAACGTGGCTTACCGACTAGCTTTACCTCCGGAGTTGAATAATGTACATCCAGTTTTTCATGTCTCACAGCTTCGTAAATACATTGGGGATCCGAATCATGTCTTGCAGTATGATAAGTTTCCAGTTGATGACACTTTATCGTATGATGAGGAGCCTATAGCTATCCTGGATAGACAAGTCAGGAAGTTACGGAACAAAGAGGTAGTGTCTGTTAAAATCTTATGGAAAAATCACACGGCTGCAGAAGCTACTTGGGAAGTGGAGAATGACATGAAAGAGCTATATCCTCATCTTTTTAAGACTCAAGGTACATTTATTTAAATTCGAGGACGAATTTTTTTGAAGGAGGGTAGAAATATTATATCCATACTTTTATTTTAATAAATAACAAATAGATTATTTTAGAATATAAATTATATCTAAATTTGGAAATTGGGTGAGAAGATTACGTGCAAGATATGGAAAGGAAGTTAGAAACTTCCAGGGTTACGTGGAGATAAATGTGGGAGGAGTGGTTGATTTAAACAATGAGATAATTGGATATTTGAAATTTAGTTTTACGTAGAAACATAAAGTCATACTCTGCCATAGAGATTTGAGTGAAGTTGATGTTGGAAGAGGAGCTTGTTCTTACGTAGGGCTTGTTACAGGTTAGTATATGGCTGACTATTTAAATTGTTTTGAAAGGTATGTGTGAGTAACTGATATTTTTGTTTCACCAAAATTGGTATAAGATGAATGTGATAAAGGAGCTTTGAAAAGTCAAAAAATGATTAAGTATGGAAGCTTAGGCCATGGTGTGGACACGTGTGTAATGCCAGAGTTTTACATCAATTTGGAAATCGTGAGAAAACTTAGATTTTTATATTAAATGGTGTAGATCAGAGACTCAATTCTCTTCAGAGTTCAGAAGCTATCTAGTAGAGTATTGGATTTCGTCGTGTGGATTAAACCGAAGGGATCGGTTTACGATTGAGGGCAGGTTGAGGCTAACTTTGGAGTTGAGTATAAATTGGTGAGTATATAATATATTTTATTTTCGTAGACTAAGTAAATATTTGAGTGATGGCTTGATGGACATGATATATGAAATGATAAATAATATAAACGTATATATGTATATGACTTGTATGATATGAATTGATATGTGTGCATCATTACATACACGACACGACATGCATATGTGATCTGGTGGTGATTGGCGTGATGCCCTCCGTGGGGCGAAACACGATGATATGGTGGTGATTGGCGTGATGCCCTCCGTGGGGCGAAGCACGAAGATATGATATGGCGGTATGACCCGCACTCTGATATGATGGTCCGGACCGGCAGTGACGACTGCCCACAGACATGACATACATTTGCATACACGCATTATGCATCATTATCTGTATATGTGTATTTGAGTATGTGATATGAAAAATATGAGTAAAATGAATTAAAGAACGTAAACCAAACGTTAATAAAGTATGTTATGTATTCACTGAGTCTTTTGACTCACCCCGTTATTTTCCCTCATTTTTACAGATAAGTGATAGTGCTAGTACGAGATTCGCCATCAGTCGTAACTGAGGAGCTTACGTTTGACGTACGGTGCCATCAACTTAGCCTTCCGTATTTATTTCTTCTGTCTTAGACATTTTCTGTTTTAGTTAGTATTGCTCCGTTGTACTCAGAGTTTATTGACAGAGTCTGGTTACTTAATTACTTCCGCTATACTGTCTCATTTTTAGTTACTACTGTTATTGAATATGAAATTGATAATTTCTGAGGCTTGCTTGACCGTTGGTCTTGCGCCGGTCTCGATCTTTAGTTTTGGGTCGTGACATGAACTCTCTCGATTGAGTGGTTGATGGTTAATTAACTGGATTGACTCGAGCTCTACTCTAACTATACTCTTTATAAATATTGTTATCGATAAATTATAAATAAATCGTGGCCATCAATTCCAAATAATTGAAGTGTTGGATATGCAGTCAAAATGAAATATCAAAAGGTGATTATAGGTTATTAGGGTTATGAGGAGGGATGTTATGTTTTTGGGAGATGGGTGGACTTAATTTTAATCGTTGATTTAATTAATCTGACAGTTGAAATTAAATAGTTTTTTGATTAAATAGGACGGTTAAATTAGCAAAAAACACGAAGTTGTTGATTTGACGGTCATTTTGAGTTTAAATCTCATCTATTGGATTAATAATAATTAACGATTGAGAGTACGCTTCACTATCTCGCGAAAAGATATGTCCTCTTTTTAGAAAATTGGTGATTTCAATAAATTTCTAGAGAGCCTTAAAATTATTGTTAGACATTTTCAGTGTTTTATAAATTTAATCAAATTTTTAAAAAAATTAATGATTGGAATTTATCAGAAATGTCTTTTAAAAGACTTTTGATTCCACGTGTTGACTTATCATTTTATACATTTGTACGGTTGACTGGCCTACAACTTTTGTATGTTTAGGTGCTTTTTGAAAAAGGCTATTTTTTAAAAAACGGTATATGAGGAATAAGTAGAGATCTGGTATAAAGTGTTTTATGACTATAAAATGTAAAGAAAATAGATCATCATATTATCAAAATAGATCATCAGATTATCAAAAAATAAAAGCTATTTTATTTTTTTCTGAACCTATGTGTTGTCATTAAACTATTATTTAATCGAAATCATATGCACTTTTTTGTATGATTCAAAAAAATGAAGAGTATGGTTCATGAACCGAATTAAACAGATTTTTGAACCATACTCTTATGGTGTGTTCACTTCGTCGGAATGGAATCACTTGGAATGGAATGAGAGGATGAATGTAAAATGAAACTATGTCCAAATTCATCATTCCATTCCTACGAAATGCATTCCATTCCGGCAAAGTGAACACACCATTAATCTTTATGGTCCATAAAATGAGAATTATGGTTTATGAACCATATATCTTTTTTTTTGAACCATACGCAAAACGAAGTTGAACATTACCCAAAACCAGACATCGCATGATTCATAAATTATTATTATATAGTTCAAGAACCATGCATCATTATTTTGAACCATATGGAGAAAAAAATTAAGCGATAAAAAATCAAACATCATATATTTCATTAATTATTACTATATGGTCCAATACCATATTTCATTGTTTTTTGGACCAACTGTACGAAACGAAGTAAACGATAAACTAAACTAAACATCGTATGATTCATAAATTAACAGTACATGGTTCAAGAACCATACTGCATGTTTTTTGAACCATACGTAAAACGAACATAAAGTTAAACACAATCGACAAAATTCATAAGATTACAGAATTCACGCGAAGACAGAGAACAAACTAACATACAAGTCAAGTTTTTTTTGGAAAACGATTTAAAATGATTGATCATTTAAAAAAATCAATACATGATTAGCGTATATTACGAAAACATATTTTTGGAATATTTATTAGTAGTTTCAAATTACGATTTTAATTACCTTTCCATGATTAACTATTTAAATTGAAGTTAATTTTTATAGCCATCAGATTATTATTAATTAACGGTTCAAATTAGATTATATTTTATACGAAATATGACACTTTATACGAGATTCATTGCCAAGTTTAATTGAAACAAATAACTTTAGTGAGATAGAGGGACAATTTCAATTGTTGAATTAAATTATTATACCAAGTAAAATTAATTGATATGTAATTAAAATGAATTAGTAAAAAACACACGAATTGGGTGGAGAGTAATGTGCTTCCATCTTACATAAATAGGAAATGTATCGTGGGGATCCTCTCAATTTGGTGGATTCATGGATCCTTTCTTGCACCCGTTGATTGCATTTTTTGAACGCACCAGATTATGCCAACGCATTAATGAAGCACGTGACTTGAACATGTTTTGCACGTGATGCAAACGTGATGTGCACATGACAAATGCACATACGTGGCGCAATCGGGTGCATCCAAAAAATACAATCAATGGATGCAAGAGGGGATACACGAGTCCACCAAATTGGATGGATTCACAGAATACAACCTCTACGTAAATATGTTTAACCTTTTTAAAGCTTTTCCTGCAAAAAATAACACTTACAGATGGATAAAGTGGTAAATGTGGAGGTTTTTCTCAGTAGTAGTGATGTGTCATTTTGCCACCACCGCATCATCTCAGCTAATAATCACAATAACACCCACATCCACCACCCGCTTCCGCGATGTCATCTTCGTCATTGAAATTTGCGTAGGGCCAATGAGATGAAGACGCGGCTGATTTTGGGGTTATCTCATTCTTTCGTTGTATGTGAAAATAGGGTTTTAAAATTTAGATTTTTTGATATATTTGTTGATTTTAATTGATTGACATTATCTTGCAGCTGTATGAAGATAATGTGTTTGTGAGCATTTTGGATTTGAATCCTTTGTGTCTTGAATCTTGGGTAAGCTATCTCCACTCCATCTATGCATCTTCATTTGAACTTCGAAGCTATCGGTTATATATTGTCAACAATTTGGTGGCTTTGCAAGGTCACTAACCTCAACTATAGCATTTCCCTATCTCAGGTAGAATCCATGAATGAAATAATGTGTATCTCGTGATTACCCATTGTGAATCAGTCTTCTGTTTTTATCAAGTACCCAAGATTCTCTGTCCTTGACAACCCTACTTGAACATGGTTCAATTTTGTGACTTCCTCACTTTAAGATGTCGGATAAGTAATTAGGTATCATGTAGTGTCGGCTGCTGAGGCATGGACCAATAGCTTTGATTGCTATGTAGTATGATGGCTGCAGGCATTGATAGAGAGCACTATGCCAGGCTTATCCTATATGTCCCAATCACCTTGCTTCGAATATATGTTTACTTATGGGTCGGTTATGTGAGCAGGTGTAGCTTAGTTTTCTGTTTAGTGGTCGTTTTTTCGGTTTGTTGTCTGCTTAGCTTAACAAGAAATTCCATTTCAGGCTATGTTACAACTTTCAAGTCACAAGACATTTGGAGACAAATACGATGAGTCCATACATTAACAACAGTCTACGAAATACGAGGGATAGAGGAAAAGTAGAAGTTCCTGGTGGGTCTCCGTCAGCTTGCTAAATCTGCAGATCCAAAAACAAAGAATGAGTAATCACTGTTGTTTCTGCCATCAAAGGAGAAAATAGTAAGACAATTCGGTGACTGCTTTGTGAACTTACAGTCTCATATGGAGCAAGTGTAGCCTGGTGGTGGAGTCTTTCCGCAAGAAATAAGTACTTGCAGTGCAATGGGAACGTAGAGCTTCAGGTTGAGTGCTTTCACTTTAAGGGTGGTGCATAAGCAGGCTGCAGCTTCAACCTCAGCCAATCCTTTCAGCAATGGGCAGCATGTGTTCACTGCAGGGTCTCCTAATCCAATGTGTACAAAGCCTCCAAAAAGATCAACACATGCACCTAGTTTGAGTACGTTAATGGGGCACTTTGCTGGTTTCTTTTTTGGAGGTGGCACACATGGTGTTGGCCCTGGCTTGGTGATTGGTGGGAGACCTCCAACTGGCGGAAGAACTCCTCCAACTGGTGGTAGCTTTCCAACGGGTGGAAGACCTCCAACTGGTGGGAGCACTCCCCCAACTGGTGGCAACTTTCCTACAGGTGGTAGAACTCCTCCAACTGGTGGTAGCTCTCCTACAGGTGGCAGAACACCTCCAACTGGTGGCAGCTTTCCTACCGGTGGGAGACCCCCGATTGGTGGAAGCACTCCACCAGCTGGAGGTAGCTCTCCTACTGGTGGAAGACCTCCTACCGGTGGGAGCACTCCACCAGCTGGTGGTTTTGTGGTAGGAGGCTTGGCAGGCGTGGAGCATGACCCACATGCAAGAATGGGCGACACTGAGGAAATGCACAGCAATGATACAAAAACCAGAGCTGAAACCTTGGAAAATGCCATAGATATGTCTTGCTAGATCACCAATGCTTGCAATATTATTGGTGAAGAGCAGTGTCATATATAGAGAATTTAAACGTGCATTACTTTGAGATTGAGCTACCCTCCAAAATCAAAATCCTAGTGGAAAATAGTGGCAGTGGTAGCTGTAAAATCCCGTGAATATGGTGGGATCAATCATGGACGGCTATCAGAGCTCCAACATGACGAACCTGCTTCCAAATTTTGCTAGTTGGCAAACAAGATGGGTGCATAGTTTTCATTTAAATGCATGAAGCCAATCTCACTTTAATTGCTCCATCTCGTTCTGCAATGTGATTCATTTTGTCTTCGCCCTAATCTTTTTTCGGATTTTGCAGTGTCAACACAACAGATAAGCAATTTGCGTCTTGCAGTCACTTGAAACTCCAGCCCTGAAAAACGCTTGGAACATGGTAAATGCCTCTACAATCTGATGCATTTTCTCAACTTTCATTTTAAACAGCATATGTTTATACATTTGTATTTGATATTCAATCATACTCCTTTTTTAATGGGAAAAGTGAATTTTTTGAAGCAGAGATGGAAGATTGAGTTTTGGGCGTTCTTGATTTGTGATGGTGCATGTCCTAGTAGTTTTGGTGCGGGGCTCAGTTACCTAATATGTCCGCAACCATGTGTGCTAGTTGAATATCTGTCTGATAGACTTATCATCTAAATGATGTAAACATTTTATGTATACTGGCTCAGTTACCTTGTAGTTTGTTTGGTTTGAGGAACTTAGAGAGTTAAGTGGACGTGCTAACTGCTAAGATAGATCTGATGATGATGACGACTTTGTTTTTATATAGGGCACTGGTTTCGATCAATTTTCAAGTCAAGTGAGCTGGGCTTCTCAAACAATCTTTGCAAAGTGCAGATTGAAGTTTTGATACAGCAAATCAGAGTTAAGTGTCATTTTTCTCTAGGTCTAACCAGTGTGAGATGAGTGGAGAAACAAACATAACAATAATGCAGCTGCTAGAACAGGCTGTGGTGTGCAGGAAATTTACAGAAATGAGTTTCATGTAAAAAGACAAAAGTCAATGAATGAAAAAATGCTACATGTCTGATACTGAGTAATCCGTGAGTGACCAATAGTTATCAACAAGGCTGGATGGGATGATTTGCATTTGTTCTGTAGCATGTTTGTGACTACGCTCTTCATGTTCTTGATCAGGTCAGTCTTGCTGTATCTGGACCCAGCCGCATTGCCACCCCATGTTCGCTCAGCTCCACGCTACTCAGCTAAATAGTTATACAAATCACAATTTTTATTCCTTTATGAAATTATTGCAGGACATTTTGTTTTTGATCTAATAACCAAGAGCGCTCTGAGCAGTTTATCGAAGAAAATAATAGCAAATGCAATTTCACTTGCAGTTTAAAGTATGTAGAAGAAGGGCATGGTGAGCACACAAAAAAAGGGCCGTATACTAAGCCGGGTACGAAATGGAACATATTTTTTTCAGTCTGACCTGAACTGGATATATACCAGAGTTGACTCTTGTTTAACTAGAAATGGAACAAAAAACTAAACGAAGGGCAAATGAAACATATGGTTCCCTGTCACTGTGTGGCAATGAATCTAATTCAATCACTTAATAGGAGTCCGCAAAATAAACCCTGACATACCTTTTACTCATGATCTTGAATCTCTATGTTCTTCTAGGAGTTTAATGTAGTTTGTATATGTAGAGAATGAATTATGCAGAGGACGTGGTTTTAGAAATACTGGAATTATATCAGGCCGGTGTATGGATTGTAGGCTTGAGGTTGCGGATTTTGCCCTTGGTATGGATTGTTGAAGGGGTTGGCAGCAGCTTGCTGTTGGTATGATTGAGGCATCATATGCATTTGTTGATTTTGCTGGTATATGAAAGCTTGTTGCTGGTTAGTCATTGCAGCCATTTGTACTGAATGTGGTGCTGCCACAGCGTTGGATGCAAAGAATGGGTCATATGCAGGCTGTTGTTGCATCATTGCTCCAGCTGTTGGACCTTGCTCCCAGGGGTTGTAACTTACGTTCTGGTTGTTTCTTCTGTTTCCTTCCTCGTATAGGCTGTCTAGTGTGAGCAAGTCCAACCCTCCTGCCTGCACAGATATTCATGGGCAGTTTATGGAAAATACATTAATTAACAGCAAGTAGGACTATGTATAACATCATGTGAAGAATGAAGATTGGTACAGAATAAGTGTTTACCAATTTACTGGTTGCGGTTGCACTTTCGTTAGAGCTCGGAGCAGTGACCAGCGAAAGCTCCCAGCCAGTAGTTCCATCTGATACCGGATAATGATTACTTGATGGCTTGTCGCCTGCGTTAAATAAAAGAGTGATATTTATTTCAGTTTCGGCACTTCTTGAGTATATACCAGTTGTGTTTTGGATTCAAGCAACTTTACTGAGACTCGAGGGGATGGAAATTATCTTTACTGTACGTTTCAAACTGAAACTTACCGCCTGAAACAATTGCCAAAGCTAGGGCATTCTTTTCATCCAGTTCAGAAGCTTGTGGCGTCAGATCATTCAACCCCTGTCCAAAAAAGGAAAAAATGGATTTGATTTTTTTCAAAAACATTCTCAAAATTGCATTCTGAAAAGCTCTTCTCGATACGCACAAAATACTGCAGTGCTTTACCAGTAAATCAGGAGGCTCGACAACTGGAACTTCTTTGACTTCAGGCTTAACAGGTTCAGGAGGCAGAGGTGGTGAAACAGGTTTAACCGCTTCTGGCTCTTCTACAGACTGCTTGTATTCAATCGCCAAAATTTCTTTTGGGGCAGCTAATTTCTCATCAACAATCTGTAAATCAGAAACAGCTCTGATAAATATATAAGACGACACATGTAGATATATGTCAATGTGAACTAGACATGAATCATACCCGGTCTTTGCGGAATGTTGAGCCTCTTGGAACGTCCTTGACATACTCTTCCATGGCTTCCAGAAACGACGCAGGTGGCTTCATAGCAAGCAAAATCAATTCATTCAGTAAAAATAGTCTTCGATGCAGAATTCAATGCGTAGTTGCAGAAATGAGCTAATGAAAATTATAAAACCTGTTCAATCTTTATATATCTTTCTCCACGCCCAAGATCCAGACTTCTGCATACTTCGTAAAACTCAGACAGCCATTCTGCCTGTATAATATAGCACAAGGAATTCGTTGGTCTGCGCCATATTGTGGCAGGTAATAGAACAAGCAAGAATTTAGCAATTTTCTGTGAATTCTACCTGAGGTCCTGCTCTCTTATATATTTCCAGAGCTTTAACAGCGTCAGGACGTTGCAACTCAAAGTACTGTTAAAATCAAATTCTAGTTTATTTTATTATTTTTCACTGTAAACACTGCTGTTTTTGCAATAAGAAATCAGGACTTACCTTGTCGATTAAATTTGTATTACCATCATTGATAGCATGGTATATTTTAATACTCTCGGAAGCAACCTATTTGAAATGGTTATTAAGGAGGCAATCATAAAAATTGATACAGATAAATAATAATGTGATCCGACCAGTTTGTTAAGGAATCAACTAACCATTGTAAGTGCCAATTGAATAACAAAGTTATTCATCGCTGCTCCTTTTGGCTGCATAAGTTTCTTGGGGTATTCAGATTTGAATTGTGAGGCGGTGTTAATATGAAGTCACAAAATCAGAAGAAAAGATATTTACCTGGCAACCAACAACACAATATAGAAGCTGCTGTAAGGCCGGCAACTGCACAAGCAGCTCTGCAGTGTCCAAATCCTTGGTTCTCTACAAAATAAAATGAAGCATTGATTCAGGAATGCGATTCTCGATTCAGTTTGCAACAAGATAGAAGTTTCGATTTATTGAACGCCAATATCTCTATTGTTGCCAACAATAGTTAAATTGTAGGGAATGAGTAGGTATAAGATTATTACTGGGCGATCAGCTTCGACATCATATTTCAGTATGCGATAACATTCCATCCTTTCCTCCAAAAACAATGCATAAGCACGAACCCATGCAGAAAACTCCCATGCTGTAATCCAAAACGAAAAATATAATATTAAAGCCTATAGAGGTTTGGTAAGCATCACTTGGTTAGTTAACCAAATTTTGTAAGCGACTAAAGTGTTAAAACAACAGAAGCCAGTTGTGGAGAAACAGATTCACTCAAAAGTACATACCTTGGGGACTAGAATCATCCTTGAAATGGGCCATGTTGAGCATATGGCCGCGGCTGGCTCCGTAATTGATAAGCTCTTCTTGGAATGAAGGATCCACTTCACGCAAAGCGCGGTGGATAACAATCAGAGTTTTCAGAGCAACCTACAAAAACAAGAGGTAACCATCAAATTTTGTATACGTAAATCGAGAACATCACAGTTCACATTAAATAACAAAGCTCCAACTAAGTTTTCATAACAGCTAATTGCAGCCAAGTGAATAATAAAAATGGAGGTTCATCGGCAAAAAGTGTAGGCCATCGTTCAGAGAAGTTGGAGTAAGCCGAGCAAGTAAAATGGTATTATATGTTAACTAAGTCCCATTTGTAAACTTACCGCCCAATTATGCGTCTTAGTCAACCTCCTGGCCAAAGCATTAATGCAATATGCAACATCAGCACGGGGCCTTGAAGCTGAAATGAACGCGAAAATGGCTGCAAGAAAAACAAAATCAAGAAACTGCAATCAGAAAGGCTTATTCAAATTATAATGAACAAAAACATCAACCATTGTGCACAAGTAAATCAACGAAAGCAGTACAAACACTGACCTCTAATATGTCTTTCCTTAGCCGGCCGCTCGACATGATTCGTAGCTTTAACAATAGCAACATCCAACTCCTTAAGAGAAAGAAAAAAATCACAAAATAAATAACCATATGTCGACAACATAACACAGACAATCAAATTGTCACAAAATAGCTTCCCCTCCGCACTCACCTTGTAGTCACTGTTGATTGTGGCTAAGCTTACAGTTGTCTTGTCCTTGATCACCCCAAGTGCCTTCCTCAAACTCTTGTTTGCCCCTCCTCCACCAGACATCTTCTCAATAAAGCAAGTATTCGTACCTGTAATTGTAAAACCAAACAAATCCAATCACATCCGAATCCCAAATTAACACTTCCAAATCAACACAATCAAAGACATCAAACCCTAAAACACACATCCCAAAATTAGCATCAAAAATCCATCACCAATTACAGATCTGAACTTGACCCACCTCAAGAATCAATGCGAGATCGACCCACACACCTCCAAGCTCCCACCTTTCTTCCTCTTATTCTCAAAATCGGATCCAACAAACTGAATCAGCTATCAAGACTTTAAGCGTCGGAGCACGCAATCGATCGTTTTCAGCACTACTGAGTCTGCCTGTCGGATGATTTAATCGCTTAATTTCGGCGTTGAAATTTCGATTTTTTAATTGGATGTATTCGCTGTGTAATTGTTGAATCTCTGCGATTACGTCAGATTCCAACATGTAGCAAATTAGCAATTTAGGGGAAGATGAACGTCAGCCATTGGATTTAATTTATGAACAGTTTAGATTTACGATGGTAAGGGTTCATTGAAGGTATGGTGGGCGAGTGGTAGAGGATTGAATTGTATTTTCTGTTCCTTTTTCTTTTTAGATAGATATGTACGTAGTGGAAAAAATTGAAGGACGTGCATTTTTAGTAGGATAAAAAGACTTAATCTCAATCGTTAATTTTTATCAATTCAACAATTAATATTGGTAACCTTCAATCATCAACCGTCCGTGTTTTTTTGCAAATTCAAGCACCCAATTAAATAAAAACCAACTTTAATTTCAACCGTCAAATTAATCAAATCAACGGTTAAGATTACGTCTTTATGTCTCACACAATTTACATTTCCTTCTAAAACCCAACAATGGGTACATATTATTAGTATCTCTTGTATATGAGATTATGAGATTTGGTCATAATGGAAACCTTCATTCAATCTTCGACAAGCATGTCTATTTGTTCACACGACCAACTTCAAGAACTATAACGAAAACAAGCAAACCCCATGTCCAAAGGCGAAAGAAAACATATTAGCACTGCAAGAGCAACAAGCCTCCACGCATGAAGCGCAGAGGAAGTGAAAAGAACGATGACCTTGGGGTTGTTAGATGACAGTATAGTATTTCTTAACCAAAATATTTTTATGCTTTTATTTCTTTGCCTAACTTTATTGTCACAATGCCTAAATTTGAGAATAATTTCCCTACAACAAATCTATATTTCTTCGAGCTCACTTCTCTATTATTTCATGTTTATACATTCTCAAAACAACAGAAATATCTAAAGATAAGTGATCGATAAGTGTTGTAAATAATCTCAACAATCTTGTTATTAGATAAATAATAATGAAAAATAAAGTTTTTTATTATATTTGCATTAAACTTTGTACTTTTGAAAAGTAAACAATGTATTTGGTTAATAGTGCAAATTGTAAGTTTGAAATCTTGGCACACTCAACCATGACGTAACAAGACAATTTATTTTAAGTTCATGTGTTATACCGAGTTAGGATTTATAAACCTCCATAAAAATTGTAGGTTGACGATTAATTTAGAGATTGTATGAGATGGGAACACGAGTAAGTAGATGTATTCACATATTTGCAAAATAATATTTCATACACTCTCCCTAATCGATTCAAGAATCTTGCAAGATACTCTGTATAAAGTAGGATTTGACTTTATATAGCCTAATATAAAATGACTAGAATACCCCTTTTGGTTAAGAAGTGGAAGCGCGCCGTGGAATGTGCCTTTGTAAACAAATCAGCAATCTGAAGAAAAGAGGGAACATAAGGCAATGCAATCGTGATAAGCTATAAATGGTGTCGAGTAAGATGATAGTCAATCTAAATATGCTTAGTCCTCTCATGAAAGAATGAGTTACGAGCAATTTGGATGGCACTCATATTGTCACAATATAGAGGTGTGGGATGATGACGAGTGATACCCAGATCAGTAAGTAACTGACCGACTGCAATTTAGATGGTAGATATTCCAACACGCAACTCAAAAGAATTTATAGAACTAGGGGTGACCTAGTGTCGAACCCAAGGAAACAATGGAGTCAAGTTATATTTCAAACTCGATTACTAGCTTTTAATCCTCTACACTCGATTACTAGTTTTCAATTTAGTTCTTAAGTATTTTATTTATTTCAAAGGCAATATTATTTATTCAAAAGGCATTATTTCAAGAAAAGGTTTTAGTTATCAAATATTAAAAACTATGACAAGGATGAGAATCCTCCACTAATACTTATGGTTTCACTCGAACAAGATATAAATCTTCACTCTCGAATGTTGGATTTATATTATAGTTATGAATTTCCTTCTTGATGACAATTTAATCTAGAATGTATAGTTATATGATAATATAAATCCTCACTCTCGAATGTTGGATTTATATTATAGAATTTAGACTGAGTAGCATTAGCATACGAATCCTCACTCTCGAATGTTGGATTCGCACGTAAACATCTACTCGACTAGCTTCATTCCTCTCGGTGTTTTCACTAATCTGTCCAAATACGCTTATTAATACATTCATGCACCAAATATACTCGCTGCTCTCGCTTTGCTAATATACTCGATCTAATGGTTGTATTGATTCCAAAATATTCTAAGTTCACCTCTCGGTCCTTCCCTAGATATACTACTCCGACCTACTCTTCTAGATGTTTTGTCAGGACACCTAATTTATGAAGATAAAGCTCGGGTATGATTCAACACACACAATAGTCATACAAGAATTGATTCATATAAATTAAATAATCATGTTCTAGTTATTCATAAGCATTAGGATTCATCAAATCCTATCATAAGGAAACTACTCACTCATCTCGAGTGATAATGCAAACATGTTCAAACGATTGTAAGTAAAACGATTGTAAATAAAACAAGAGTAAAGTTTAGAAATTCTCAGTGATTGATGATCCACGGTCGAGCTCCAAGCTGCTGCTATTCCTCGTTATCTCGAGTACAAAATCTGGTTGTATAATTCAAACTAATCTTCTGAGCTCTCTCGGCTCCTTCTTCTTCACTTGGTTTACTCGACTAATCAATCACTTTATTAGGTTTCAGCCCCCTAGGCAGCAACCTTCTTTGAGTCTCTTGTGATGTTTATATAGTGAAGTCAATCAAAGGGTCGAGTGAATGAAAGGTCTTGCTTAACTCCTATCATAAATGGCCGAGTAAATGGGAAGTCTTCCTTATCCACTTGTTTAAATGATGAGTAATGAAGGTCTTCCTTATATTCTTGTATTAAATCACTCGAGTTAATGGAGATAATCCATACGAAGGGTCTTGGTCACGTGATAACTTGCTCGAGCAGTGTACTTACTCGGTCGAGTAACTTGGTCGAGTAACTTGTTTTAGCTCGAGTCAGGTACTTTAGTGCACTCGGTCTAAGAATTGCAGAAATGCTCCAAATTATGTCTGATTTAGGCCGAATTCACGTGCTTTTCCTCATATTTCCATTTGTGCTCCTTCGTAAGGTAAACGTGCTTTTGACCTGAAACATCAATCAAAGTATCAAAAGTAATATATTTTACATTATAATCATATGAAATAAGCATAAAAGTAGGGGCTTAAAATAGACATTTCTAACACTGATCAAAATACCCCACACTTAATCCTTGTTCGTCCCGAACAAGTATTAAGCTTATTTCTTACTCCTGAGATTTCTAAAGTTTCTAATCCTAGTTCACTGTCGTAGAAAATCACGAATGCATTTAGCATATGCATTAAGCCTTTAAACCTCTAGGCTGCCCTAGCGGACGAGTTTTAGTCTCGTGAGAGTTTTCAGATAACGGAATACTCACAAATCCTGCACATCATCCATTTATCGTATTCATTTACATAGCTAGTCAATTCAACAAACATTCTTTTGCATTATTCTTTAATCAAAAACACTTCAAAGTATAGCTGATCATTCATGGCATGAAAAATAATTGAAAATCACTTCAAATCACGATAGTCATAAATTTCAACGTAACTCGAGCAATAAGAAACTAACCTTGATTTGTCCTTTCTCTCCATTCCCAACTTACACCGAAAATCACAAAGTAAAACACAATATTCAAGAGGAGTTTCACCGAACCAATCACCTATGCTAGCAAGGGCTAGTCCATAAGGTCAAGGTCAAGAATTCTTGCCCAAGAATTAGACTACACGTCGTAATCCATAAGAGTAGAGGAATTCCGGATAATTACCACATATTTCATGAATTTTTCTCTCAAAAGCATGTCATGCCTACGTACATAAGTACAAGGATCGTCCCTAAGCAATTCTCAATGGTTATCACTCGACAGCTTCACTCGAGTCGCACATTATTTAGGCAGAAGCAAGGACTTAAGTGGGGAAACAATATATTTTCTTTTATATTTTTTTCTATTTCTTTTTTTCTTTTCTTTTCAAACAGATACCTTCCTAACCCTCGGCAAATGTTTTTTTGTTTTGTCAAAGCAGATACTTTCAAGGGGGAAATAAATTTTATTTTCTTTTCCTAACCCTCGGCAAATGCTCGACTTTATCGGATAACCCCACACTTAAGACTTGACTAGATGCCAAAATATTAACTCGAGTGTTACAACAAATGCACCATATATTACGAGATATGCTTAAGTCACCTAAAGGCAATACAATAACTTTATGAAATATTATCCATGTTTCGTTCAAAAATTTCCTCTATGAAATTGGATAAAACTTTGCTTTTCTCAAGGTGTTATGTCAAAAAAATTTAAGAAAAATCAAACTAGGCAAGCTCTTAAGTTGAGTCAAATAAATTTTCTATCATAAAGGTCGTTCAATTCAAAAAAAATTCAATTCATGAGTTTCTCAGCAAACATTTTTAATCTAAGTGCTCGATCTTATTTAGCATGTTTAATTGACATTTTTCAACGTGTTTTCATTTAAATAGTAGGATGTATGCAAATTTTGAAAAGTATGCAATGTATATATCATGAAAATTTGTATGCATACTACTCCCCACCCCACACTTAAAAATTTGCTTAGTCCCTAAGCAATAAATTAAGATTAAGGTGTAGAGATACTTAGCTGGTTGTCGAGTATATCGTTCTTGACATTATTCTTCTTTATCTTGACTTTCCAATGCGCTGCACATCTATCATTCTTGCAATGCTAACAAAGATTTGTCATTATATAACAAACAAAGCAAAACATGATAGATAATCAAGTTAAAATGTTCAAACAAGTGCAAATGTCAAGTACTCGATCAATCTGTGGTCTAGTTGTGAAAGTTTGTTGTTTATGGGTTGTGTTGATTGTTTGTTTGGGAGATGTCGGGTGTTTCCAAGGATTCGGAAGTTGTTCATGATCAGTAAATGGGAAGTCTTCCTATCGACCAAGTTACTCAACCGAGTAAGTACACTGCTCGAGCAAGTTATCACGTGACCAAGACCCTTCGTATGGATTATCTCCATTAACTCGAGTGATTTAATACAAGAAGATAAGGAAGACCTTCCACTTACTCGATCATTTAACACAAGTGGATAAGGAAGACTTCCCATTTACTCGGCCATTTATGATAGAAGTTAAGGCAAGACTTCCCATTTAACACAAGTGGAAGGATTTGATTTGTTGGATTTGGATTTGGATTGAGATTCGAGAGATTAATTATTGGGCGGAGGTAATACGTCTTGGGTTGAGTCGGGATAGTTTCGGTTTGTGGGTTAATCAACTTTGCGGGGTTAGAGAGGATGATTATGAGGTGAAATGTTGGGCTGGAGATAATAATAATCTTAACGGTACAATTAACCGAACGTAACATGGGTGGTTCAAATTTAACGAAAAAAATTATAAGAATAGTTTTCGGAAAACTTTTTTTAAAAGGGTGATTTTGTAAAAACACCATATTATAAAGATGGTTTTGGATAAAAAAACCCTTTAAGTAAAGTTACAAATTTTAAACGAAATGTATTTATTTCTCTGCAGAACATATTATTACATATTAATATAAAAATAATCTTAGTCGTTATATATTTAATTTAACAGTTGTATTATTGTGGTTGAGTAAAGATCAGGTGAAAAGTAACTTTTAGTTATAAAATATAAACAAATCTCGACCATTAAATTTTGTAAATCTACGGCTATTAATTCGGGGTTAATTTTGTAAATATTAAAAGATTTAAATATTAAAAATAATGTTTACAATCCATAAAGGGGTAAATTAGTCACGAAATTGCCAAAATTTAATCTGTTTTGATATTCCTAAAGTTATGGTTTTAGGTGAATTTCAATTCAGATTCGATTTGAGCATTGATTTTACAAATTGGCGAACCAAAAATCCAGCTTTGAGACGATTCATGAATTGACCACCCAAAACCATCATCGGCTCACCTCGATCGGCAATTTTGAAACCCTACGCTGCTTTTGAAAACCTCAAGTCGGTAACGTCGGATTCGTGTATCGATTAGCTACGTGTCACGTAGATTTACGAAGTCTTCTACGTTTGTAGGTCGCGACACCGCCGCGGGAATGATTGCAAGAAGATTTGAGTAGAAATATGATAAGTCGCTTACTGTTTTGGTGTATTAACACTCGTTTATGCGTGATTCAATTTTTGACCCCATATG
This sequence comes from Sedum album, assembly GCA_006409495.1. Lineage (NCBI taxonomy): Eukaryota > Viridiplantae > Streptophyta > Magnoliopsida > Saxifragales > Crassulaceae > Sedum > Sedum album. The sequence continues at coordinate 52,309 of QZGG01001157.1, forward strand.
ATTCGTGAATCATATCGTAGCAAATCATGCGTAGAATTTATGTTTTAGATTCTGTTATACAAATATTTTGTGAATAAATATTGTTACTGATTGTATTATATGTGTTGCATCAAAACGTACGAGCAAGAGTAGAAGGGGGAGACAAACGGTTATTGAAAAACGAGTTGACCATCGTTCCAATATCACTTATTAGAGATGGAAGAGATATATATTTTAATGAAATAATGAATTATAAGTGTCTATGATTCATCATTTGTAATTATATGATTCATCAGCTGTTATAAATACTGTGACCTATAATATGGAGCCAATGATTCATTATTTGTTATGTTATGATTCATGAATCAAATATGTACAATTTATGAATCATACGAACAAATATGGTATTAATAAGAAAACAGACCCTTGTGAATACAAAAACATGAAATAAATTTATCAGAACATCAATGTAAACAAAAACAGATAACGAACATCAATGTCCTCCTTAAACTTTATTCAATGATTGATATTTAATTTTAATCATTATATATTCAATTTAAATACTTATATTTTAATTTAAATTTAAAAGTGAGTTAGACATGAAATATTTTAAAATTTTTAAAATTATCATAAGTAAGCCTAAAAAATATTAAATATTTTGAATTCGACACTAATATACAAGACTTTGGAATGCAAACCTTTGCCCGCTCCATGAAATTCGGACTTTCACTTTTTACGACATTAGTTGCGGCCCAGGACGGACCGACGAACTTATAGTAGACTTAGGACATTTTGAACATCTCTACTCTAGACATAAAAAATTATTCAACTGAATAAAGTTTTTTTAAATGTTTATATTAAGAATCAGAGATTTGCATTTTTTTATTCTCATTGTTTTGTTTAATATTATATTTAATAGTTAATTAGTTTGTTATATTAATAAACTAACTCAAAATGTGAACCGTCCAAATAACTAAAATTTAAGAGAACGGATCAAATAAAACAGGACATTTTGAAACATAAAACACAATCTCAACCTCTTGTTTCATTTAATCACATGGCCATAATTTATTTTCAAAACAAGTGTTTTATTAAATGTAAGGGTATTTGCGTAATTGTTTACCAAAAATATTATGAGATATATTTTATATTAAATCAATCCTTTATTTTTGGTAACTGACATACGATTTACATCTATCTAAAAAAATTCAAAATAAGTTGAACTGTTCTTGAGTTTTGATAACACATCATGGCTGTGATTAAAAGCAACACAATTAACATTCAATCGTACATTTGCAAATTTGTGTTGTTTGGAATCGTTTGTTACAAGCGTTTGATTTCGTTTACCTAATTCAGGCTAGCATTGTGAACTTTATATTTGAAAACATACTATTTTTTGGCTCAAGAACTGAACCATAGCTTTTAGTGAACTGGGATTTATCATAGTTATTTCATTTATTGGTTCAAAATATACTACTGTTTGGTTCAAGAATCGTATCATAGCTTTCGATGAATCACGCAAAGTTATTTTATTTTATAAATTTTATTTAAATCGCACGTTCAGTAATATATAATTTTACTCATGAACAAAACTTAATCATTTGGTTCTTTAAATAGTTGATTCAATATATGATATTGTTTGGTTCAAGAGCCGAATCATAGCTTTCAATGAATCATGCAATTTTCAAATGCTTGTAATATAAGTATACTATTTAGTTCCACGTTACCAACGAACTGGAAACAAAACTGAAAATTATACACCATGGTTCAGTTTTGACATCATTTGGTTCGTGAACAAAACATGTTACCAACGAACCTTGAACAAAATTGACTTTAAATTATAATTATACACCATGGTTCAGTATTTGACATTGTTTGGTTCATGAACCAAACACAGCAAACACAAACTGAATACACACCTGATAAGTAAAAGTAATTACACATCATGATTCAGCATTTGAGATAGTTTAGTTCATGAACAATACACGTTACCAATGAATTGTAAACACTCACCGTAGTATCACTTAAATATGTTTTTGGTTCAGTATTTTGTATTAATAAATAATACAATAAGAAATTATATGATTCAACATTTGGTATCAAATGGTTCATGAACCGTTTTGCATCAAATCATGAACCAATTCATAATAGAGCATTGTTTCTAATAAATATGTTATTGATAAAATATGAATCGATAGGTAGCTGATTGTTGCCGACATCGCCATCTTGCACAATCTCCTTTTTTTGACCTTATGCACAGTGCCACATCAGTGATATCAAAAATAAAAAATATAAGAAACGATGGTAGAGAAGTGTACCCTAGAATATATTTACCTCTGTTTGTAGTCGAGAAAGACGAAGTCGATTTGCGCTTCCCGATTGACGGACGAATTTGATTGAAATTGAGATTGATTTACCTCGATAATTCAGTCGTGTATTACCTAATACCATAGAAACCGACAAAATCTTCCGAATCTTTTGTTACTAATCTGCCCTTTTGAATATTTTATTATATTTTTTAATGATTAAATATTAATTACATTTAAAAATCGTTTTAAATCATAATCATTCATTTATTTGAATCGAATGGCTTAGATTTGGTTTTATGTTGCATATAAGATGTCTGTTTCACCTGATCCTTACTCAAAATTTAATGACCTATACTTCTTTATATTTTTTATTAAACCTACTTTTCACCTTATAAACACTATGGATAAAGTTCGAGAAGATTAATAAATTTTCATAGTCCGACACAATCTCAATCGCCTACCAAGGGCTAGCCTAGTGGCAATGGAGGTTGTATATAAGCCACACGTCATGAGTTTGATTCCTGGCTCAATCATTAATTAATTATAATCTCAACTCTCCATGCTATAGTAAACACTTTAATTGCCGAAAATTATAAGATATCTGCAGCCCGTTGTCTGGCACATCTTAGAAGCGTTTCACTAGCTAAATTAGTAAATTTGGAACAACGCAAGTTACAAGATTTAATGTTAATTCAAATTGCTACGCATAAAATTATGACCAAATTTCCCATTTAAATACAAATATTTGCTTCTTATTTAATCAAAGATTACACACTCATCCAAAATGGGAAAACTTGGATTATTCTTAATCGGGACAGTGAGCTCATCTGTCGACACGTGCAGCTCATTACTTTATTTCCAAACCACTAATTAACTTGGTAATTAAGATTTAAGAGTATTTCTGTTCTTATCCACTTTTCCGATCAGATTAGATATTTTACATATCAGTACTTAAAGTATTAAATTATACTAATCAAACCCTTGAGTTTTAATACATTAACTTTTATCATGATTAAATTTACAACTTTCATTTTTAAACTTTCAATTTGTAGAAGGTTAAAACTTGTGGAACCTATTTGAAACATGTATGAAATTTGATTTCGCACGTACGAAGCCTTCTTTCGGTGAGCACCGATAATCCTTCGGTGCACTCTTTCTTCTCACCTCTACCGCTTCAAATTATATATACAAACAAACCCTAAAGATCGAACCTTTACACTCACTCCATCGCCGATCAGTTCTCCGTTTGCTCCTCGACAGCCTATTTTCCTATTCCGTCCATTGGGTCAAGTTCAATTTCGAAGATGACAGAGGCGATTTTATCAGATCTGGGTACGCAGGTTGCGATCCCTGCTGCGCTGTCGTCGGGATCCTATTCGCGCTTTTCCAGTACGTGATCGTATCGAATGTGAAGATGTTGGCTTCAGTCGACAAGTCCGGTGGTGTCAATGAGGCTTTAATCGAGGAAGAGGAAGGCCTCAACGATCACAACGTTGTGGCCAAATGCTCTGAAATTCAGAATGCCATCTCCGAAGGTAATTGAACTCCTCATCTTTGTAATTCATCTGTTCTAGATCTGATGAAACTCATTCCTGTGTCGAGATACTCTATATCTGTCCGTAAAAATCGGAACTTTTTTGTATTAAATGTGTTTGGAACATTACCACCTTTTGCAGATGAACTACTTAAAAACCAAATCTGAGATACCTTAAAGTATTAGTACTTTTTAATGAATTAAAGGTGAAAAGTTCTATCATTTCCTAACACTGTTCACTGTTATGGTCTTGAATCTGAAGTTAGTATAATATAAAATGGTCAAAAGGTATTTGTTTAAATATGGAGTATTGATGAGAATCAAACATTTGGTGATGCGTATGTGTTTCTGGTGCAGGGGCGCAGTCGTTTCTGTTTACGGAGTACCAGTATGTTGGGGTCTTTATGGCTGCATTTGCTGTTTTGATTTTCCTATTCCTTGGATCCGTTCAGGGTTTCAGCACGAGCAGTCAGGTTTGCACATATGACAAAACCAAGATGTGCAAGCCAGCTCTGGCCACTGCTGCAGCTAGTACGATATCATTTGTGTTAGGAGCAGCTACATCAGTTCTCTCTGGATATTTTGGCATGAGAATTGCTACTTATGCAAACGCACGAACTACTTTGGAGGCAAGGAAGGGTGTAGGAAAAGCTTTCATTGTTGCATTCAGATCTGGTGCTGTTATGGGTTTTTACTGGCTGCAAGTGGTCTTCTGGTGTTGTGGGGTACCATTAATGTGTTTAAACTGTACTACGGCGATGATTGGGAAGGGCTTTTTGAGGCCATAACAGGATATGGACTTGGCGGATCTTCGATGGCCCTATTTGGTAGAGTAGAGTTGGTGGGGGCATTTACACAAAAGCTGCTGATGTGGGTGCTGATCTTGTGGGGAAAATTGAAAAAAAACATTCCTGAGGATGATCCCAGAAATCCAGCTGTAAGAACTTGGAACCTAATGCTTATGTATTTAATCATGCTTACAGTTCCGCTTGAGCCATATTTTTGACTAATTTTAATATTTTTAGGTGATTGCTGATAACGTGGGTGACAATGTTGGGGACATTGCTGGTATGGGCTCCGATCTGTTTGGATCATATGCAGAGTCATCGTGTGCTGCTCTTGTTGTTGCTTCAATCTCTTCGTTTGGGGTCAATCATGATTTTACTGCTATGTTGTATCCTCTTCTGGTCAGTTCTGCAGGAATTCTTGTTTGCCTAGTGACAACATTGTTTGCCACGGATTTCTTTGAGATCAAAGAGGTGGACCAAATTGAACCAGCTCTGAAGCGACAGCTAGTTATCTCCACAGTTTTGATGACTGTCGCTATTGCATTGATCAGCTGGATTGCTCTTCCATCTTCCTTCACTATATTCAATTTCGGGACTCAGAAACTCGTGAAGAACTGGTAAGCTGTCTCAGTTTCTTTTTTATTCCCTCCAGATCTTAACAGAGTTATATACCTTTTGTTTTCAAAGGATATAACTTTTATGTCATTGCAGTGGAGAGTGCTCTTACTTAAGCTGTATGTCTAATGTTTTATGGGTATTTTTTCAGGCAACTTTTCTTGTGTGTTGCTGTTGGTTTGTGGGCTGGCCTCATAATTGGATTTGTGACTGAGTACTACACTAGCAATGCATACAGGTAACTGTCTACAATTACGATTGGTGCCCATTCATAGTGATATTCAAACACTAATGGTTCCTCTGAAATTGTTGCACAGCCCAGTAAAAGATGTTGCTGATTCCTGTCGAACTGGAGCTGCGACAAATGTTATATTTGGTCTTGCGTTAGGATACAAGTCTGTCATCATCCCTATATTTGCCATCGCTATTGCTATCTTTGTTAGTTTCAGCTTTGCAGCAATGTATGGAATTGCAGTAGCCGCTCTTGGTATGCTAAGCACAATAGCAACCGGTTTAGCTATTGATGCATATGGTCCCAATTAGTGACAACGCTGGAGGCATCGCAGAGATGGCTGGCATGAGCCACAGGATTCGTGAGAGGACTGATGCCCTTGATGCGGCTGGAAACACCACTGCTGCAATAGGAAAGGTAAGTTGCTGATTATATTTCCCATTCAATTCCGAATAAATCTCATCTGCTTCCTTTTGTTATTAAAATTTTATAGTCTTGCTGTTTTTGTTTGTCCAAGACTCCGAATGATTTATCGTCCTGCGTGTAGGGATTTGCCATTGGATCTGCTGCTCTAGTGTCATTAGCCCTTTTTGGTGCTTTTGTGAGCCGAGCTAACATAACTAAGGTGGACGTGTTGACACCAAAGGTTTTCATTGGTTTGATTGTTGGGGCAATGCTCCCTTACTGGTTTTCTGCCATGACAATGAGGAGTGTGGGTAGCGCGGCTTTGAAAATGGTGGAGGAAGTTCGTAGACAATTCAATAACATCCCAGGTCTCATGGAAGGCACTGCCAAGCCTGATTACGCAACATGTGTTAAGATATCAACTGATGCCTCAATTAAAGAGATGATTCCTCCTGGTGCTCTCGTGATGCTTACTCCCCTGATCGTAGGAATCTTTTTCGGAGTTGAAACCCTTTCTGGAGTTCTAGCAGGGTCCCTTGTCTCAGGTGTCCAGGTAAATCATCTCACTTCTCTATCATATTTCTGGTGCTCTTTGTAAACAGTAGACACTCCATCACATTATGAGTAAATCATCTCATTTCTCTATTATATTTTCAATTCGCACAGGTTGCAATTTCTGCTTCCAACACGGGTGGTGCATGGGATAATGCCAAGAAATACATTGAGGTAAGCGCTTATGTAATTGATAAATGTTATGTAAATCGTGTACAAGAAGGAATCATGATAGTATTATTTTTTTGGGGTTACAGGCTGGAGCATCAACTCACGCAAAGGCCCTTGGCCCCAAAGGATCTGATGCACACAAAGCAGCCGTGATTGGTGACACCATCGGTGACCCTCTCAAGGATACATCAGGTCCTTCCCTCAACATTCTCATCAAGCTGATGGCAGTAGAGTCCCTTGTGTTTGCTCCATTTTTTGCCACACATGGTGGTCTTCTCTTCAAGATCTTCGAATGAGTATCTTGATGAGCAGTGCCAACCAGTAGAAGGTCTCCCAACACATTCCAGTTAGTCCTTGGTCTTTTGATAACTTCATAATAAAATCTTAATTTAGCGATCAAGACAGTATGTCCGACCAAGTCTCATTGGGGAAAATTGTAACCTCAGTGAGGTGTTGGAGTTTTTTTGAGTAAAATGATGACAATGGCTGTCTTGTTAGTATGTTCTTTTACATGTTACTGTTACGTAAATAGTTCATATTTAATGTAATTTGGATCTTCTGAATATTTCACCTAAAGAAGGTGACAAAGTGCATGGATGAAACAAAACGTGAACCCTATCACTTCCTTCCTTTTACAAGCTTCTCACAAGGTGTTCCAAGTAAAACAGCATTAGAATAAAAGTCCTTATTAACCCATTGCAAACAATCATATGAAACCCCTACAGCCACTTTGCAGCAGTCAATCCCTATTCCAGTAGTACCTTTAATTGCGGATTTAGCCATCTCTGCATAACATCCTGGAACACTCGAAAAGGCCTTGACACATTTTGTAGTAAATGCCCACCAGCTTCTCCACCATTTTTCTGCATCAGAGGTTTCAACTAAAAATGCTGACATGCATATTAACACAATTAGAGTTGTGGAAAGTGCCTTTTGAGAAGTTGATCTTGCCATTGCTTCAGAGAATGGAGTTCATTCATGCATGCTGGTGATCAGATTACTATTATTTAAGGCCAATGATTTTTTTCCGTTATTGATTTTATTAATTTCATATTATCAGTTATAAAAAGCAATTTAAATGCATCATTTAATTTTTGTGGAAGTTCATTGAATGACTGATCTTCTAAGTGTAAATTACCTTACCACCAAATGATTGAATCTTAAAATTAATTCATCTCATAATCTTGCAAAAAATGTCTTCATCAAACATTCCATTTCTTAAATGTTTCATCATGTGAAACTTTTATAATATGTTTTTTTCGACCAAGAGCCATATTTTTCATTTAAAAACTCGATAAATTTTTTTCGTTAAATTACTGTTAATACGAAATTTGATTGCCTCTTGTAGAATTTAATTAACTTGACAGTACATTGTGCACAGATTTATGTGCATATTATTGATATATTATAGCTAAACAAAGTGTGATATAGTAATTATAAAGATGTATATGTATATTTTAAGAAAGAAAATGTAACTTCATTATTAACTGATAATCCGACCCTCAAAAGGGCCTCCAACAGTTTTGTGTTGATATATAAATTTTGAGCGCTTTTTGATATATAAATTTATGAAACATTTTAAACATTAATCCTTTTGATAAATTGAGGTTGATGCAAATGCTTACGACTTTTTAATTATGATCAAATCAGTACTACTGATATTGAACAAAATACTCACGATGATGAAAGTTAATTACAATATTCGAGATTATAATGGTTTAAAATACTAATAATTGAAAAAATAAAAATTCTGATTGTGTCTTAATCTAGTGATCATGTACTTGGACTAAAGTCTTGATTGTGCATTTAAATCAAAACACGAAACAAATCGATATCTCATAATAAACTTAGTTTGAACACAAAATTTTATTCATCTTTCAGAGTTCTGTCTCAGAAAATATTGTTCGTTTGAGAACATTTACATTGATCCATCTTGTTTATCCTCGGCCAACTAATATATTTCTGAAAGTGTGCAACTTGTGAATAATTAAAAGTGAAATGAGCATTAATATCGAAATTTAGCTTCGACCATATGTCAGCACAGTACAAGACATTCATCTTTGCTTATTGTACACGACCAAAGCACTTCAACCTTAATTTTTGAATATCAACATGTTCATAACCCTTCATATACCTAAAACATTCTTCATGAGCATAACCAATTACTTCACAGCATAACCTCCTCGCTTCCTTGAAGACCAAGGGATGTCCTAGGAGCCGGCTGACATATTCAAAGGTGCAAATAGGAGCAGCCCCTATGGCCGGAAGGCACTTGAGCCTGCTGAACCATCTCGCGTCGGTTTGGGTCGCCAACATTGTCGTTAGTAGAAATATTATCATTAAATTTGTTGTCAAGGGTGTTTTTGGTGATGATTTGGTTGCCATTTGCTCAACTTTCATATGATTGCAAGGCTTCAATCATCACACAGTACTAAATATATACGGAAAATATTTCAGTTTCGGATTATTTATTTTGTTTAGAGTTACGGAATTGGATAATAAATGCTTTGTTTGTTATATGAATCTAGAATGGATTATGTATTGAATAGCCTTTGGTTGAAGTAATAGAATAGATTTAGAAAGTGAATTTAGAAAGAGGTTTTTCGTGCAGGCACCTTTGTTCCTCTGGAGTCTCGAGGCCATCCTTGACTGGCACCTCCCACTATTAAAGTTCTGGTACAAAAGAGAGGAGTTTTTTTGCCGAAAACCACCCGCTCAATAGGTCAATTTGAGCGAAACCACTCCTCCAACTTTTTTATAAAAATAACCACCTTTTAATTCAAATTTCATTCAGTTCAGCCACCCCATCACTGTTCCCTAACTATTTTTGTTAACTGTTGACTATTTAATTAGGGTTATTTAGATCAACATAGTGAACGGTTAAATCTGACGGAAATAGTAACGGAACAGTTAAGGGGTGGCTCAACTAAATGAAACTTGAATTGAAGGTTTATTTTTAAAAAAGTTGGAAGGGTGGTTTCTTTCAAATTGACCTATTGGGCAGGTGGTTTTTGACAAAAAATCTTAAAAAGAGTAATATTCAATGCACCGGTCCTTAATACAACCCATACTGCCCACATTTTGTACAAAAAATAATTATGCCAGAGAGTATTATGGTCAAATTACTTTTTATAATACCGAAAATACTATTCTCCTCATTTAATATTATTCTTTTCCCAATGGCATTTTCATCTTTCCAACTTTCAGTAATCCAGCAACGCTCATAAAAATATATATCCTATGTATAAAGCATAAAGAGATAAATTGTTTACTCCACAATTCATTCTAGAAACGGATTCGGTGCAAAGCATCTATTTGCTGAAAACATCAAAAACGTCATTTGATATTATTTTCGATAACCCTACGTAGTTTTGAATGAACCCTTTACCTAACTTACGTAGTTTTAGGTTCGCAACAAAGTGTTGTTATAGCGGTGGATACCAATTTATGTCCCCAAAATACTCCTAACTTTATTAAAATTATTCATTAAGTTCATTTATTTATTACTCCGTATTGTTTTACCAAAATAAAGATAAGGTTCATTTTGAGACCCCTTATTTTATTTAATATCCCTTGAGACCCACTTATATGTCACATATTTTATCTAAATGTGTGGATAAAATGAGTCACGTCATCATTATTCACATAATAAGTAAGTGCATTTGTGCAAATCGTTATAGTTAAAGTGCAAATAATTCTTTTTTTTCCCGATAGGTGGTACATGTAGTACAAGAATATTTGTTAGCACATCTAGCTAATACATCAAGTATATTATCTTCAATCTAAGCACAGCCTTTCTTCAAAGGATCCCTCCACCAAGACTTGTACACGTCTTCCATACAATTCTGACATAACTCCATTGCAACTTCATACATACACAGCTTCCACGCCCAACACGGGAAGAAATGAAGAGCCTCCACACCCATGGCGAGAGGAATAACAAACTCCAACAAATGGAGAATAAATGGTGAGGCCAGGGATTGAACCCTGGACCTGAAGATTCTTTGTCAGACTCCCCACCGTCAGGCTACCACCCCTGATGGTGCAAATAATTCTTTTTAAATGTGCAAAATATCACTGGTGAATTTCAAGAAAACTTAACCCTGTGCACATATGTGAACTAAAAAACTAGTACCTTTGAACGGACAAAGCTGGCTGATCTGTTGTGGCTAATTTCGGCCCAATATCGATGAGCCCAAATACGCTGCCCATCCGAAGCGCTCTCTCCAATCCCCTTTTCGACGCCGCCGACTCTTACGGCAAAACGAAACTGATCGCCGGCGATTTTCAACCACGTCTCCAAACTTGTTATCTCGAGATCGATTGTAGTATGCTTTCAATTCAAAACCAAGCGGACCCCTCATCAAGAAACTTCTCAAACCCTACTTTTCAAGACGGAGGATGTTAAGGAACATGTGAGCTGAATTTGTTATGTATTTGAAGTTGAAACTCGCGCAAGGTCTTATATTTAACTTGATGATTTCAGATCAAGAACTGCTCTACTGCGGCCGGGGTTGGATTCATTAAGAAAAGCTAAACCGAATGAATTTGTATGAAAATCCGCAATGCATTTTTTCTTGCTCATTCGCCTGTTTAGTTTTTGTTCGCATTATTCGTTCTGAAATGAATTTTGATGCAGAATTATAGTACTGTGGCTGGGAAGTTGGAATTGCCGCAGATTTTGCCACCTTTTAATGGTATTAAAGATTTATAATTTTTCTCTGTATTGACGGTATGCTGATGATTAGTTATAACTTGAATGATTTACTTGCAGCTGAATTCAGTTTAAAGGAAAGGGAAGAGTCTACTGTTAGGTCGTCTGTACGCAGTATTGTAAATGCACTTCATTTGGGGGATAAAAGTGCGGCATCCAATCTGCTTCATGTTCTTACAGGAAAAAGTAGCTTGCTAAAAGCTCAAGATTTTGAATGCATTCTTGAGCTTTGTTCTAAGAACCACGACCCGCTGGTATGTCAAATACTAAAATTGGGAAAGAAGGGATATTTTTCTCGTTTTTGTATGTGCTCACCTCCTGGATTAATGTGGATTTCTCTGTGAAGAATTTATTTTATTTATCTAGTTTGCTATAGAGACCTGGAGAGTGCTTCAAGACAAGCAGATCAATGCTAATGAAGCTTGCTACATGTTTAGCATTAGAAGTTTATGTAAGGGGGGTTACTTTAAGGAGGTATACATTTGCTATTTCCTTGAATCATTTTGGTTTCTGCCTATCAACAAGCTTAAAATTCTTTTTTCCTCCTCGATGATGATACCTACATCATGTTCTATCAATTCAGGCATTTGATATCCTGCGCGTCGCTGGTGAAAATCGCGAGCTTATGCTTCTGCCGATATATAATGATTTCCTAAACTCCTGTCTAGAGTTTCAGAATTTGCAATATGCAAACCAGTGCCTCGACATGATGGAGAAGCAGGCGGTTGGAAAAAATGAGATTACCTACATTGTGCTTTTAAAGGTATGTGAATTAGGGATTGTCAAATAAACTACGGTAATGTAATTCCTTTTTAGCAGTCTATATAAAAGTAATTGTGCAAATTCTAAACCTGTCCCATCAGCTTTCAGTTTTGCAAAATAATCTGTCTGCAGTCCGTGGAATTTGGGAGGAATACATAAAGCATTACAACCCTACAATATTATCCTTACGAAGGTTTATATGGGCCTTTGCAAGTCTAAAGGATTTTGAATATTCGCTTAAGATGTTACAATACATGGTAACATTGGCTGTGGAAAATAACATTCACGTTAAACTCTCAAACACGGGAAAGATGAGTTCTGCAAGACCAGATATCCCTATTCCTTCGAGAATTGAACTTCACTGGCGGTCATGTCTTGTTGAGAACCATGAAAGCTCAAACAGTTCACTTATTGAAAGTTGTAGCATTGACTCAAATGCCTGCAGTACATTAGTCAGCTCTCATGGTAAACATAATGGGAAGATAAGAAACATACATGCCAAGGCTATCCTGAAAAGTTCATTTGCTGAAGTTGTGTTTGCATGTGTACATAGTCAAAATAGTAAACTTGCTGAAGAGCTACTGCATCAGGTAACAAAGGATTATTTTACCCCATCTGGTTTTTTTTGTTGCATTTTCGACCCGTATATGATGATTTTGTTTGTAATTTGCAGATGGAGAACCTTGGATTGACACCTTCTAAAACCACTTATGATGCATTCATTAAGGCAGTGTCTTCCGGTGGAGGATATGAATGTGGCCTTGAAGTGGTAACTATATATTGCCGATGATGTACACAGGGCGTCTTCAGTATTTGTTTGTTTATATTAATGCAACTCACATACATGATTTTGGGCTTTGTCCTTCAGTTGAAAGAAATGCAGAAGCGCAGAATGGAACCGTGCGAGAGTAGTCTTGCAAGCCTTTCAATAAGTTGCAGCAAAGCTTTAAAGTTAAACTTAGCTGAGGAGCTTTTGGATAAGGTGTCTGCACGTGTAGGAGTACTTCCTTTCAATGTCTTCTTGGGAGCATGTGATGCATTGGTAAGCCTTTCTGTTTATAATATTTTCTTAAGTTTTTTGTGCAACTTTGTAGAATATACTACATTTTGTGTGAATTTACTGGTCAATTGATAATTAGTGACACAACATTTCCGATTAACTACTGTCATGGGATAGGGATACTACAAGAGATGCACATGATCTTGATGTTGGTCCATGTTTAAAATGCTTAACAGTTGCAACATATTCATTAATAACTGTTATTATAAAAAATCCTATGTTACTTATTGTTAAGTCAATTAGACTGTGCTTCTATGTATCTGGTAAGTTTGCTCCATTGTAGTCAATTGGTTAATCGGCTGACGGTTTTGATTTTGAGTTTTTTGTGCAATGAAAGATTTGTACAGATATAAGTCTCCCTGGCAACCCCAGTTAGAATAGTAAGGGTTTCTGCTGTTTCTTTGCCTTTTACATACATAAGACAAGAATTGGAAGAACACTTTGTCCACTACCTAATTTGTGTTTTTCTACATAGTTTGCTTATCAAAATGGCATTAGTATTGCAGGGTAGACCTGAAGTAGCTCTTCGTATGCTTTCAAGAATGAAGAAAAGGAATGTGCAACTTGATAAACGAACATATGAATTGTTATTTTCCTTGTTTGGCAATTTGAATACTTCGCATGAAGAGGTGGATATGATTTCACGAGAAAACGCTTTTAGAAGAATAAGAGCAATTGAGCTGGATATGGCTAGGAGTGGCTTGAAACATACTTACACGTCAATGAGGAACTTGGTAAGCATGACACACATCAACAGTCTGTTATTCTGAATATTGCTCTTGATCTCTTTTCGTTTTCCTCATATTTTTCAGCTGAGTGCACTTGGGGCTGAGGGACTTAAACGTGAACCGATTCAGTATTTGCTTGGGGCCGAGAAATTGGTTGATACAAGTGATTCTAGACAAATGGCTACTTTGCATAATATAGTATTGCAGTCATTGGTCGAGTTCAAAGAGGTTAGTTTTTAAGCTTGCCTGTTAATCAATTGTGCAACTGTGTAAATCTAATAGTCACTTCACATATTGCAGACCTCTGCGGCAGTAAATATTTTCAAGAATATGAGAAAGCAAGGCTTTCTGCCCGACACAGCAACATATAGTATAATGATAGAATGTTGTAGCTTAGACGGATGCTACAGATCTGCGTTGCAACTGCTTTCTTTAATGCTGCGGGATGGCTACTTCCCAAATACAGTCACCTACACATCTCTCATGAAGGTGTGATGAATTTTACCTATAACACTCTACTTTGTCTTATTTATATATTTGCATCACTGTGTTGTTGCTTTATTCATCAAAAACACACCCATGCCACAGGTTGTTAAGGATTATGAAAATTTCTTTGAAGAATTATATCTTCTCGAAAGAGCAAGCACAGAATGTGACTTAGATGACTCCGGCGGGGATGCAGTGATGTATAATACAGTTCTTCTAAAAGCACGAGACAAGGTACTAGTTGATGCTTTTACTGTCTATTAGTACAATATATGAAAGAGGATCCCTATTTATGATTTGTAAGATGCCTTGTCTGACTTTTGGCATATTTCATCCATCTCAATTCACAGGGAAGGATTGACATAATCGAGTTTCTAGTAGAGAAAATGCACCAAGATAAGATCCAGCCCAATCCCGTCACCTGCTCTATAGTCCTTGACGCATACACAAATGGAGGATACATCAACACAGCTCTGGAAGCCCTCCAGGTTCTCAGCCTTCGCATGATTTCACAAGACAAAGACGAGCTTCAAAAACAACAGCCGGAGCTGGAAGATCTGATCCTCAGTCAAAGTCCAGAAGCAGAATCTCAGATCCTTGAGCACTTCAATTCAGACTCGAATTTCGCTACAGCTCTTCTCAACTTAAGATGGTGCTCGCTCATCGGATTCTCAACCCCATGGTCTCCTGACGAAACCTCATGGGCTAAAACATTATCAGCCAATTTCAGACGTGCACTTTCCGCGTAATGTTGAGCAGATTTTTGTCTTGTGTTTCAGATTCTAATTATCTACTCGTCTCAATAGTATTTCATTTAGTTCAACAATGGTGACAAAAATCCTTCTAAACAGCGGACATCCGCCGTCGCCACCGCCGCGAGATCAACCCATCTCCACCACCAAACCAACAGTAGCTTTCACAACACCAGCAAACTACGCAAACAGACTGTCCAATATCCTTACGCTCAAAGGCTTCAATGCTCTCTGGCTTCCAACCATCATCACTCAGTCCACTCCATTCACCAAATCCAACTTCAAACCTTACCTCCTCCCCCAACCATCGCCGATCAACGACTTCAGCCGCTCTCGCGTTCACGTCCCGCTCCGGCATCTCCGCCTTCTGCGATGCTTTAAATGAGTTGCCTCACCGTCCGTTGCTTCCGGAAGGAGATGAGTTCGTCATCGCTGCATTAGGTCACGATTCTGTGCTTCTGGATGATGCGTTTGTTAGTCGTATTTGTGAAAATGTTGGTAGGATTAGAGTTGTGGTTCCGGAAGTGGCGACGCCGAGTGGATTGGTGAAGGCTTTAGGATTTGGGAATGGTGGTAAGGTGCTGTGTCCAGTCCCGTTGGTGCTGGGGATAGAGGAGCCTCCAGTAGTGGCTCAGTTTTTGAATGAGTTGGAGTTGAGTGGTTGGATGGGTGTGAGAGTGGATGCTTATGAGACGCAATGGGCTGGGGCTGAGTGTGGGAGGAGATTGATTGTGGCGGAGGAGGACGTGAAGGTTGATGCTCTTGTTTTTACTAGTACTGGAGAAGTGGAAGGGCTCCTGAAGAGCTTGAAAAAATTGGGATGGGACTGGGAGATGTGAGGAGAAAATGGCCTCGGTTGGTGGTTGCTGCGCATGGGCCTGTGACTGCATCTGGGGCAAGGAGATTGGGTGTTCATGTGGACTTGGTGAGCTCGAATTTTGGCTCCTTTGAGGGTGTTGGGGATGCACTTCATTTGAAGTTGCTTGGCCCTTGATCAAAGCAGCTTCAAACTTTTATAATTGTTCTTAGAAGACATGCTTGCTACTCATTTATCTAGCTCAACCAGTGCTCTTTAATTAGTCAAGTTGTTATTCAGCAAGTTCTGGTGTGTTTCTACATGCAGTTGCTATAAAAGTTTATTTTCTTCATTGCGAGGATACAATTAAAACTCTCATTTCATCGCTTTATTGAAGTCACATACCTGACCGATATTACCACGAATCAGCTAGCCATTATTGAGGGTCCCTGATTCCAGTTTTGGTTGGGGTTGGCCAACTTAAACAAGCTGATATTGGAGACATTTCCCATTTGAAGATGAGAATGATGAGGTACTCTGATAGTTTATGGAATTATTGAAACACACAAATATGTGCAACTTTGTTATTAGTTTAAATCTTCTGAGGTTAGGTTTTAGTGCACATGTCCATATATATTTTGAGTCTTTGACCCTATATTATAGTAAGGCGTTTGACTGAGCTTCAATGTCTGTGTAGATTTCTCTCAAAGGGCTTCATTATCTTCTGATCCTCTCAAAGGCTAAACCTGAAATGCACAGTGCCAGTCCTGCACATCCCAGTAGATACCTCCAAAGACCACTCAAGATACCTCCACACAACTTGGAATTCCGCATGAAAGCACTGCTTCCCATCCGCTGGAAAGCTTTCTCTGAAGGAATTGTGTCAGTAATATCTTTGAAAGTTACGTTAAAGAGAACTAGACTTGGAAGTACTGAATTTAGCTGGTGACTGTTGCATGATAGGTCTGTTACACTAAGATGAGTTCCAAGCTCATCCTGTATACTACCAGTCATATCATTGTTGCCCAGATATAATCTCTTGAGGACACAGCAAGCGAAAATACTTTTTGGAATTTCTCCAGCAATATTGTTCAGTTTGAGACTGATCATGGTTATGGATTTGCATGAGCTGAAAGTAGGAATGCTGTCCCAGACATTACACGCAGATGCTGAAAGTAGGAATTCTTGTCATGGAACAAGCTATCAAGTCATGGATAATTTGAGGCATTTAAGTACTCCAGTTATTGAGAATTGAGCTAGAAATATATCATTTGAAAGACCCCTATGAACTCATTCTTGGACAAGTCAGCATATGAAACTTGAGGTAGTTGACTAAACTTCAAGGGTACATAACATGAGAACAATATGTCCTCTAGCCTTGATCAAACAAGTGAGGAACATTTTGAGAAATGAGGACATCCCGCCTGTTCTGTTTCTGTTCAAAAACGTGATCGAACCCGATAGCTGCCATTTTAAGAGCCTGAGCTTTGAATTGCTTCCGGGTCTTGTGGAAGGCAACCAGAGAAGAAACTGTTCCACAAGAACCGTGTATCCAGTATCGTTAGCTGACTAGGACGAGTGCCACTTATTTCATTGAGCATAGGCTGAGATGCTTCAAGTTCCTAAGCTCTCACGAATCGGACCATAGACATGGTTATCTATAAGATTCAAGTTTTTCAGACTTGTCATTTTCCCAATTTCCCATGGCAGTGTTCCTGTGATGAGCTGGTTTCTGAAAAAACGAGTGAAGCTTGATGAGGTTGCAAAGCTGTTTGGTATCTATCTCGAGAGATTTGCGCCAGCTATGTATAATTAAGCTCAGTCATGTTGTCCAATTGCCATGGAATACTTCACTGGTGTGTATTATGCCCTATTTCCATGTGGATCATTGTTTTGAGCTGACCAAGCTCTGGTGGAATATTCCCAGTAGAAAATTTCCTGCCAAGTGAATCACTTCAAACCTTTTCAAAGAACTGTTTTTTAAGGGATTGATCGCTAGTAGTAGCCCCATGCGAAATTTAACTTTCAAATACTTGAGCTTTGAAACATCAACAGTAACTATTTCTGAAAGCATCACTACAAATCTTTGGGTGTTTTCTGGTTAATATGTTTTGCTGGGCAGTTGGCCACAGCAGGTCACCAAAAATGAAATGTTTGGTTTATTTGAAAGATGTTTTTACACTTAAATTGTGTGTGTCATATAATAGTGGGTGAATGAGTATTACTAAGATCTCTCAGCTCAGCCACTCTCTCTCTACACTCTCCCGATAACCACTCTCTCCGCCGACCTTCTCCGTTCTTTCTGATCGGATGTCTGTTGGTTTGGTGGTCACGAGGTGGCCTTCGTTGTCAGTGATGGGCTGCAGATGTTGCACCGGCAGCTGAGAGTTAAGGGCGCGACGATTCACTCCTTCAGATCTTTCACCGTCCGATCCTTCGTTTCTGTTGTCTAACAAGTTGCTGCTCTGCTTCCTCACCGTTTCATACGGTTGAGGTCTTGTTGTCTCCGTCTCGCATCGATGGCTTTTTGTTGGTTGCGGTTGTGTACAGTAAGGTGATGTCCGCCAGCCTCTGGTGCATGTGATTTGGAGCTGTGTTGATGGTTTCTGATTTTGTGGTTTTTCAGTTGTCGGCCGATTGTCCGCGGTTGTACGGGTTGTCGGTTTAGCCCCTGTTTTTTGGTTCCGTCGTTTAGCTGCCTGTGCAGCTTTTCTGTTTCTTCAGAATCCGATCGGTGGCTGTGTTCCATCTCCGGCTACGGTTGCTAGTTCCGGTTCCGACGCTCTATTCCGTGTTGCAAGATTTGGGTGGCCACCTGTCTTCGTTCCATGTTGCCACGTGCCCCAAATGTTGTCCACACTGCAGTCTCTCCTCAGCTGCTTCGTGTCGTCCTGATCTACATTGTTCAGTTGAGTCAATGTTTGTTCCGCCACGTGTCCGTGGTGATGCTTTCCTTGGATGTGTCTTGTTCTGCCACATGTACTGCTGGGTCAATACTATTTGGTTCAAATACTTGGATCAGTTGCGCTTTGATTGGTCCATTTAAAATTAGTCCATGCTTGGTTCGCTTCCGAGTCTATCTTTTCTAAAGTTCAAGGTCGTCATTAATTTGTTATCACTACATTCTCGACAACTGGCTATCACGGACGTACTTTACTTTTTAGCACATTTTTCCCACATTTATTTGCGTATCGAGGCAAAGTACTCAGTTTAGTCTTAGTTTGTCTTTTCTATTTGTTTGGACTAGACTGAGTCAGATTAACTCTTGTTAGCCTTTTAAGTCCTTGAGTTGTACGTTTGGCCTTTGGTCTTTCATCAAAAAAAAATTTGTGTGTGTCATATAACACACATCGGTTGGGAGTCTTCATAGTGTTTTTCTATTAAAAGGGTCTACCATCAATTTTGTCACCGGTATACTGGTATGAATGGTTGAAGGTAGTGCCTCGGACAAGTGGGTAATGGGTGCGGGTTTTGGTGTCCGAGATTGCCTTTTGCCCTTAAATGAGTTAGGAGGTGACTGGATTGGATAGAGTGCGCGAAAACATAACGGAGCTTGTGACTACGCTATTGTGGGTTGCGGAAGCAATTGATATTGATATGCGTGGGTTAACTCGATAAATAAGGTATGGGGATATATCGGATGGCGGAACCGATTTGGATTGAGTTAACGCACGTTAGTGCGGAAGCGTATGATATGATATGGATTGAGACGGTGGAGATGATGAAGGAGATGGCAGATATGATAGATCTACACCACTGGAGGATGAACAACCCGGGTTCTGGAGTAAACTCAGGAAACCGCGGCGAAGCTCTGGCGATCTCAAATGATGAGAAGATGATGAATAATGCAATAATTTTATTAATGGAGAAATAAAGATACAAGGCCAAACGACCAGATTTGTTACAATTGCACGTTAATGCTTCGCTTCTTCCTTGTAACGGAGAAGAATCGTTGCTTCAAGCCTTAGGCCAATTATGATAGGTTGATTCACAGCATTTTCAGAGAGATTTGATGAATGAATGGATGATGAATGATTGGATTTTTATAGAGGTAGTCTTGGAGAGAAGATCTTCCGTAGTAAATGTGTTTGGCCATATTTTGCACATGTTTCTTGTGCAATATGTTATTGTTGACTCCTTGGCTTGGTAGACCATGTGTAGCACATTTTTGGGTGGCAAAAGCGTCTGGTTTCGGTTCCAAAACGTGTTGCTTAGGTGGCTTGAGGATGGGCCTCGAATTGGGCTTTGTTGCTTGGGCTTTGGTGGGTTAGCATGGGCTAAATCACTTGGGCTCGCATGGGCTGACCTTGGTGGGTTGCTGGGTCAGGTCAGGTGGGTTACCCCAGGTCGTAAATACTCAAAATCCAAACTGGACCATCCTTGCCATCTTTCAAAAACAAATCTTGGAAGATCCAAGGGCCATCCGATAAAGCCTTCTGAAAAACATTGTTACTGCATGGTTTGTAATTTGCAACCTCCAAATCTGCATGTTTCACTGAAAAACAACCTGGCCTTGCAACTTCATTATATATAATTTTTAACGAAAACTAGTTACCTGTCACACTGAGAAAAACTAGAGGAAAGTATAAAGAAAAGAAACAAACGCTCCCTTAACTTACTAGGTTCGAGAGAAATGGAATGTATTCCTTTTGAGTGAAGATACAGTGGGCAGGGGCGATGATGCCATTAAATTTCTCAACAATGACAACTTAAAAAGATATCCATAGACAGATGACCAAGAAAACCAAAAAAATGTCATTAATGCTATATACAGTATTGAAAATCCTATAGCTAAACAATGAATTTTGTTCTTTTTGACATCTACTGGTGATGTTATTGCTAGGTGAACTCTAAAAAGAATAACCTCCTCTCCGTGCTATTCAAACTTCTTTACCGACGATAAAAAATCTTTTGTTGTGTGCATTCGCTGAAGTTAATCAATTGGTTAGTAAAATAATAAAATAATATACCAAAAATATATAACCCTATCTATACCTTCGCTGTCGGAATCTATTCCTTCAAGACATATGGAACCCACATGTCCTGGATGTTGTACAACCTAATAAGGTTGGCTTAGAAATATGACTTGTGGTACACCGTGGCAAGGTTGTCAAAAACTAGTGTTAAAACTACGTTTCTACCGATTTTACGTATCCACATATGAGTTTCGAATTAAAACTTATGTAGAAACTCTTTTTGGTGGAAACTTAAAGTCAAACGATTTACACTAGTTAAAACTATGTAAAAACTTTAAAAACTGTAAAACTTACAGAAACTTCCGAGTTTATTAGTTGGGACGATTCAAACTCTTAGACTAATTAAAAAATATGACTATTATACAATATAATACACATTTTCAACATACATTTGTGTTCTTGAATAATATTTACTCATACATTTATATTAATATATTTCTAACTTAAAAAATTAATATATTTGTAATTGATAACATATTTAAACATAATATAAATAAATATTAATAATAATAATAATTTAATATTTTGTAAAAACTACGTTTCTACAATTTAAAACTACGTTTCGATTCTACCTAAGCAAAACGAATCTAGGTAGGAACTCGATTCTGACAACCTTGCACCGTGGATCATTTTCACAACTAAAATAGTAGTAGCATCATTTCTATACTGTATTTTGTTATGTATACTAGCTTCAAGTATTAAATGCATACCAAACTGATAGAGGCATAATTTTATTTATGTTTCCACTTCTGATTTTTGAATTAATATTGAAGATAACACCAAATATAATGGTGTCTATTTTGTATATTCTGTTAGCTGAAGACAAATCAAAAAGTTAGGATACTTCTTTACAACACACAAGAAATTATCGATAGTTACCTTTTTATGAAAATCAATATCAATGTATGGCTTGCTCTCCGATGTATAATATCCAACCAAACGGTGCCCAACACATGCTCCCCTATAATAACATGGTAAAGGTTATGAAAAGCATTAGTGTGAATAATATAAAATATAATAACAAAACAAACAAACAAACAGAGAACTTACAATGTAAATCTTTCCATTCATGTTTGATTAAATCCCATTCTTGCTCAGAGTTGCAATGGAAGGCCCTCCAAATCTCAATAGTTTTTTCGATTATCGTGCCAATGACACCCCCTAAGCCCTTTGCGGCGTCGCTCTTCGATGTGGTTCGTCATTTCTAATATCGCCCTTCAATGTACCCAGATGGTTTGTGCCTCCACACAAAACTTTCCTTCAATCTTCAAATTTACTCTAAAACTAATCCCACACGTCACTCCTCTATTGTTAATCCAGGGAAATGCGAATGCGGATTTAAGAAGTTCATCAAACCTTCCTTGCTAGTGTAAAGACAACTTGCAGGGTAAAGTTGATAAATATGAATGCTTAAATATTAGAGTTTCAAAAATAACTTATATACCTCTAGGGAACGGAGCGTAGGATCTCCTGCAACAATCTGCAATCAAAGGTACTAGGGTTGACGCAACAAAGTTTTGTTTGGAATCAGTACCCCAGTACAGAGGCATGGTTTCTTCAGCTTCCTATGGAAGGATACAATTAGAAATCTGAAAATGTATTATCAAGAAGATATTAAAGAAGTTAACTCACCGCTGCTATCGCAACAAAATCACGGCTGCGATCATACAGTATGAATGAGAAGCTTCCATTCACTTCGTTAAGTGGCGAATCGACAATGTGAAGAGCTTCATTTTGCCACATTTGGTATACTTTTATAACGACAAGTGCGTCGCTTTCTTGGGTCATATTCGTGTAAATTCTTAACTCGTCTGGATTTCGAAATTTACCGTAGAACAAGCAAAAGATATCATTTCTAGTACCCAAATGTCTGTAAAAGAACAAGCAATACAACTCCAACTTTTAATCTTTGATATTCTATAACACTGATCAAAATTTGTAGGTTAATGCATACTTACCTATTGAGGCCACAGTAGATTCTCAAGTAGCTAGAATCTCCTTTTATAAGAGTCATGTGGGGATAGAAGTCGTGTAATATACGATCAACAACAAATTTGATTATTTAAAAAATATAAAACAGCGACTTCGAGTAAGATTATTGCACAACGTGCATAACAAGTTGTCATTCTTCAATGTTGTTCAACCATTAAATAATTTTTTGAATTTAATGCCAATTAGATATCTTAATACCGTTTCTTTATGAAAGTTGTCAAATAACCATTTTAATTATATATTTAGGAGAATTGACAACATAAAAAGTGGAATCCTTATCTAGTGTTGTGGACATCTATTAATTTATTGCCACTAAAAATGATGTGTTTTTGACGTTTTTTAGTAAAACTATATCATTGTAAGTGATGGTTTGTGCCTCCACACAAAACTTTCCTTCAATCTTCAAATTTACTCTAAAACTAATCCCACACGTCACTCCTCTATTGTTAATCCAGGGAAATGCGAATGCGGATTTAAGAAGTTCATCAAACCTTCCTTGCTAGTGTAAAGACAACTTGCAGGGTAAAGTTGATAAATATGAATGCTTAAATATTAGAGTTTCAAAAATAACTTATATACCTCTAGGAAACGGAGCGTAGGATCTCCTGCAACAATCTGCAATCAAAGGTACTAGGGTTGACACAACAAAGTTTTGTTTGGAATCAGTACCCCAGTACAGAGGCATGGTTTCTTCAGCTTCCTATGGAAGGATACAATTAGAAATCTGAAATTTATTATCAAGAAGATATTAAAGAAGTTAACTCACCGCTGCTATCGCAACAAAATCACGGCTGCGATCATACCGTATGAATGAGAAGCTTCCATTCACTTCGTTAAGTGGCGAATCGACAATGTGAAGAGCTTCATTTTGCCACATTTGGTATACTTTTATAACGACAAGTGCGTCGCTTTCTTGGGTCATATTCGTGTAAATTCTTAACTCGTCTGGATTTCGAAATTTACCGTAGAACAAGCAAAAGATATCATTTCTAGTACCCAAATGTCTGTAAAAGAACAAGCAATACAACCCCAACTTTTAATCTTTGATATTCTATAACACTGATCAAAATTTGTAGGTTAATGCATACTTACCTATTGAGGCCACAGTAGATTCTCAAGTAGCTAGAATCTCCTTTTATAAGAGTCATGTGGGGATAGAAGTCGTGTAATATACGATCAACAACAAATTTGATTATTTTAAAAAAATAAAACAGCGACTTCGAGTAAGATTATTGCACAACGTGCATAACAAGTTGTCATTCTTCAATGTTGTTCAACCATTAAATAATTTTTTGAATTTAATGCCAATTAGATATCTTAATACCGTTTCTTTATGAAAGTTGTCAAATAACCATTTTAATTATATATTTAGGAGAATTGACAACATAAAAAGTGGAATCCTTATCTAGTGTTGTGGACATCTATTAATTTATTGCCACTAAAAATGATGTGTTTTTGACGTTTTTTAGTAAAACTATATCATTGTAAGTGGGCTTCTGATTTTATGAAAGTTCAATGGCTTCCGCCCATTACATTAAATGTAGGAGTATGATTGATTGCCGAGTTGTGTATTTTGCCTCATGTCTGTGAATCCATTCAACTAAACTATCACGTACGAAAACATAAATTAAGAAACGATAGTAAGGCTATATGATATAAAATCCACTCAGATGGTAAAATACTCTGTAAGCTTCTAACTCTAATTTAGACTTAGACATCAAACAATAATTGAACCATATAAGCATTGAAAATAGAAACATGATATGTATTTGTACAGATATATCTATCGCACAAACAATGGTAAATTCAGATGAAATAAAATGGTAAATATGCGCTAAGTACTTTACCGACAAAGAAACGAGAGACTCCGTGTATTCGACAACCTTAATGATATGGTCATATGGGTCACCGGCCAGATGAAACCATTCTTGTCTTGATGATTTGCAACCAAAAATTGACAAATGAGTAGATAGACCCGTTGGTAGCCCTCCTTATTTGGATGGAGGAGAAGAGGTCAAAAGTTAATGATTTTATGGGAATGTTGATGGTGAAAATTCATTTCACCACAAATGAAAATAGGAAATGTAATAGTATAAAAGCAGGATTGATTTTCATTTGTAAAACATCAGTTCAATCAATTCAATTCACAATAAAATAACAGCAATTGTTTTAGAGTGAAGAATATTTTCAGTGAGCCTATTTTAATACACAAGTGGAGGAAAAAAGGTGTATCTTAGGAGATACAAATTCTGTTGCGTAGTCAATCTTTCCCAACAAGACCATGCGTATGCTGCAAGAATATGCTATGGTTCTTGCTTGAGAATCCCGACCCTGATGTCATCACGACAGACATGGGTCCAAATGTAATATCTTTGGTCTAAGAATCTTCAACTCCATACTCGCGCATAACCCATTTATCGGCGAAGCAGTTGAATCTGCTGTTATCATGGCTCTAAAAAAAGTATCAGACAAAGAAATTTGTCATCAAACAAAGTAATAGTGGAGTCTCATATATTATATTGGGATATGGATGA